>APFE030042871.1:1613-29073 GCA_000404065.3 Pinus taeda | reverse complement strand
ATCGACGGATGAGATCAAGAATTGTCTGATCCTCATCAACAGTCGAGATCATTTCAACATGGATCACTCGAACTAGCCGTTGGGATCATTTCCTTTATATAGGGTTTTAGGAGGTCATTTCAGATCATCTGATCTATGAGTCAAAGACTGAGGAAGCTCTCTTGTAAATCTGTTTCTGGTTAATAAAAGAAGACTTTGGGGTCCATATCTTGCTGGTGTTACTCTCTTGAATGTTGTGAGATTGTTTAATTTTCTGCATATGTTATTTTCTGCCGTTAATAATAGCTTTTTTGTAGAGTATTGTGAGCACAGGTATCTTGTTCACTTGCTAGGGTTTGGGTGTTGTTAGGGTTTCTGAAGTAATGGCAGGTATCTCCATTACTTCCTGAGGTCTAGCAGCATTTTTGCCCTCTTTACTGATGGTTGTTTTGAGCTGTGCAGAAAATATTTTCTGAAGGGATTTTGTGGGCATTCGGGGAAGTTCTTGGCTGAACCAGCCAGCTCCCACAAGCATTTTTGCTGAGCCCAGTTAGATTTGATCCTGGGTCCATCATTCGGTTTATTTTATTTTTAATTTGCATGAGAGATTTTTCTGAAGTTCTTCACAGTGAAAATCTGAAATCATTATTTCTTTAAACATTTACTGTGCTTATTGGTGAATTTGGCTGTTAAGGGGCCAAATCTGTAAATTATTTAAATGTTCTAGGGTTTCAAATTTTTTCTGACTTAGGGTTTCTATTTTATCTTCCTGCACATATTATTTTTGGGCGTTCCATTACAGGTTGCAGGTGCAGGTTTTATGAAATTTTCAGGGTTTTATCAAGCAACTTGGGGCAGGAAAATTTTAAAATTTTGATCAGTCAACCATCGCCAATGCTGCTTGCATCAGACACCAAGCTGCAGAACACATTTTTTTGGGGGCGTATATACAGGCCAGACTTGCGTGCTGAAAGAAATAAATCTTCAAGCCACCATCTAAGGCACTCATCCATGCTGCGTTGAGCATTCCTGGAAGCTGCAAACCCTTACGCCTTTTCCTCCTGCTGGCTCGCCCTTCCTCCTCACGCTGCCTGCTGCTCGACTTTTCATCTGCAAACACAAAGCAATTTCGAGTTTTTAATATATAAGTCGTGGGCATCATCGTGGGCGTCGGTAGGTTCGACTACGGGCCAGGTCTGGTGCCAAATAGAAAATATGTGTTTCCCTCAGCTGCCTGCGGCTTCATCCCCCTGCCCACCTGCGTGCTGCGTCTCGCTGCCATTGAACCTCGCGTTAACCTGCAAAAACACAACCGGTTTCATTGATATCGTATCAGCATTAGAAAAGCAGCCAACTGCGTAGTTAAAGCTTCTACCATCGACGTTGTGGTTGTCTGCCTGCGTCATTCTCCACTTGCAGCCAAAATGAAGGCGTTCCAAACTCCTGCTGAGCCTGGACGCAAATAAAAAGATCGATTTTCGTTTCAGGTATAAGGGTTGTGAGGTAACACTTTTTTTTTTTTTAGGTTTCGATTCAATTAAAATTTTGGTTTTATTATGCTGATAATATACGCAGTCTTGATTTGGATTAGAATAGATTTAAGTTTTTTTGTTAATATAGTTACGTATTTTTCTTTTTTTAGTTTTATTTTGGTTCATAAATATAGTTTTAGTTTGGTCATTTTTTATTTATTTAGTTACGTTAGTTTCATTTTATTTTTAATATCTGTTAGGATTTTCTTTAAGTTTAGTTTTATTTTATTTTTATTTTTTTTTTCAAATCAAAAAATTTGTAAAGGATTTTAGGATTTAATTAAATTTTAGCTTTTTTAACTTTGTGTATTTGATTTAGATTTATTTTTAGATTTTGAGTTTGGTTTTTTTTTTTAAATTAAAAAATTCATAAAAAGTCGTTAGGGTTCATTAGGGTTTCTTTTAATTAGCTCTTGGACTTAATTTAGATTAATTTTTTTTTTTGGTTTGACATTTAGATTTCTTTTAAATGTTTAGTTTATTTTATAAGTCAAAAAAAAAAATCTTTTTATTCTAGTTTTGATTAGGATTTAGTTTAGGATTTTTTTTTAGATTTAATTTTTTTTCTTGTTTCTTTTTTTTTAGATTTTTAGATTAAAATTTTTTTTTATATAGTTATTGTTGTTAGATTTAGATTAGAATTTTTTTAAGTTTAAAAAAAAAATTATATATATAATAAAATTAAAAAAAATAAAAAAAAAAATAAAAAATGACAAAATAAAAAAAATCATAAAAAATAAAAATAAGAAAATAAGAAAATAAAAAATCAATAAGTTTTTTAGGGTTTTGTAGATTAAATTTTAAGTTTTGTTTCAAGTTAAAATTTTATCAGAAAAGCTATAAAAATTCATTGTGGAAAATTATTTTTGCCAGATTCAGTTGTTTTTTTTTTAATTATTATCTTTCATGCTGAGATCTGAGCCTTCAAGTCGAGACGCGAAATTTGATATCTGGTTAATATTTACGATTTTTGTGGTGGCTTTAAGCATTTATCTTCTCGAAGTTTTCAGTTGCTGGATATCGTTTTGGTCATGTGATTTCACTGATGACAAATGGTTGCTGGTCACGGTTTATGTCCCTATGTCATTTAAAAAGTAATCATTTTAATAGCAATCTCTCAAGGCACTGGTCTGCAAATTAATCAAACTTATCTAGTGCTCACCTTATCGTGTCTCGTGTCTCCCAACCAACTGGTCGACAGTTGGTCTTCATCATCTCACAGGGTCTACCCCCCTTAGCCGTGGGAGACAGGCTTAAACGGAGGGATCGGGGATCAGAGTGACAGCCCCCGGTCTGAGCGTTGTCGTGTTAATCTGTGCGACAACAAGCTGGACCACTTTTCCTTCATGCAGAAAACACATCACTCGAAAGAGTGAGGAAACAATAGCTCCCATGCTATAAATGTAGTCATGCCCAAGGAGTAGATTGTAATGTAAAGTTCCTTAGACTACCATCACGTTCAGATAAATGGTTTTCCTTCTCAAATTTATAGGAAAATTTGGAAGGATCCCTAACGGTCGATTGGTTCCTTTGTTGAAGCCTGTTAGATTTTGCATCTTAGGCAGAAGCGATGGTGAACTAAGCGCTTTCCAAGCAGTTGAGGAAAGGATACTCATAGAAGCCCCTTCATCCATGATAGTACCGACCATGACCATTCTATAAGCTTGTACTATGATTCAAAATGGTACATTAGACGGTAGACGGGGTTTGCCTAGTAGATTCTAGTCAAAGGAAATTACTAGGTTGCTTGGAGGTGGGACCGAATAAATGGCCGGATACATCTCTGACGAACTTCCTTCCTGCAGTAAAGGAACAGGTAGATTTCCCCCATGTTCATCGAAGTCTATGTTTACGAAGAGAATTTGAATGGTATCGTTCTCATTCTCTTTGGTGATTGTATCATCTGAAGGTAGACCTTCTAAAGACAAGGTTGGGTCGACTACCGTCTCGACCTGTTGACTTTGGTCTAGTGTGGACTCAGAGGGTTTATCTTCAACGATAGATGTTTCGACCGACCATAAAGGTGTGTCAGTAAGATTCCCAACTAGTGATGGACTGAGTAAGAGTTTCTTGTATCCAGGAGGAAGCCGTAGCGGTGAAGTAGGACGGTTATCCAAGACTCTTTTAGCTTCGTCTAGGAAGGGACAATGGTGGATGGCATGATCGCCTTCATACAGTCTACAAGGAATTTTAGATCTTCCTTTTTTTCCAGTGACTTTGTTTTCACTAGTTGATGGTGTAATTTCAACATAATCGTCACAGATTGAGGACACTGGATTGTGCAAGCGAGGAGACCAGTCCCTTGAGATCCATGGGATGCACGGACAATCTCGATGATAGTGGTCCCCTTTGCAAATGACACATGGAGATTTAGGTTTGGATGGTGCAGCGTGTGGATTTTTGCTAGACAATGCTTGGTTGCCCCCTTTCGTCGTTGGCTTCTTCTTCTTCTTCTCCTTCCCTTTCTTCTTCTTCTTAGTTACTTGTTTTTTAGTTTTACCAACTTTACCAAGTGAAGAGGAAGAAGGAGAGGGAGAAACAAATGAAGTAGAAGGTTGGAGAGTGACTCTAGTATCATCTAGTTGCTGATTTGATTGCTCAGGAATCACGGTGCTTTGAACGACAGAGGTTGAGAAGAGCCATACTGGCAGGCCAATTGTCAGTCCTGGAAGGCACAATGTGGCCATATGAAGTGCACCAACATCTCCCCAAGAGGAGAAAAGACTAGGATTCCCTCCAAGGGGAAATCCTTGGTTGGTGGACTCCATTTTCTCAACCTAAGATCAACAAGGGAATAGGGATGTTATTCCGATTAGAATAAATTTTATGACGCTTTGACACAACTTGCTTTTTCAATTTTTGAGAGTCGAGAAAAAACTAAAGATGACTCTAGTCACCTTCGATTTTTAATGAGCCTGAAGTGACAAGTGCTCAGATGGACCTTTTCTTTTAAGGAGTTTGAAAAGGAACGAAAGTGACTACTCTGGAAATCTAGACAGAGGGATTACCAAACCAATCACAAAACTACAGAATACTTTTTATGGTACGACAGTTAATCTTCCCGAGTGTTGTGTTCAGTGCATTGTGATTGATAGGGCAGCAGACACGGCTTCCTAAGGATAAAGGATATAGCCTATTGTGCTCTCCCAATATGTACTCGACGGTACATGGGAGCACAATTCCGTACTAGCACTTGTCGTCTCAAAGAGGAGGAATCACCCAACCTACAACGAAAGCGATAATTACCAGGCTTTACGACGCCGGAATACATCTCTAGCCTAGACTTCTAAATGTTGTGCGTTAGGTCCCAAAGCGTTTTTATGTTCATTGAATTTATTTTACAGTTGATCTTTCTTAAGAAGTTTGCCTTTAAGGTTCACCACGTGATGTAGATATACAATTCCTAAATATACAATCTAAGATGATAAACAGTCGTTTACTCTTCTTTTTACAATGAAAATCCTAGCTACTAAGGAAAGAGAAGCGAATTCTTTCAAAATAAAGCAGAGAGCACACACTATATGCACTGTCCTAAATAAAAACCAACAAGCAGTCTACATGCAAATGCACATGCATGTATTTGTTTTCCGCTTTCTTAATGTGTGAATGAAAAAAAGAACGCCAAGTACAAATCTGAACTATCTTTTCTCTCAAAGCGACAGTACTAACAATTTTCTCTTCAAAAGACAAAAGGAAGACAAGGACGACACTTTGCGATTTTGAATTGAAAATTGCTTTCAACACTTGAAATACTATTAATTCAAATCAAATACAAGAGTAACAGCGTAATTGACTATCAAAAAGAGGAGGATTCTTTTCTTTGACTAAAAACGACACTTGCGACACTTTCAAATTAAAAGACAACAGTTTGATTAAGTTATTGTTTGTAAAGGAGAACTGTAAATGGCAAAAAATACATAAAAACATTCACAATTATTTGTACAATGGAGGCTGAATAATGCAAAAGGAAGGGAATTTCAATAGTGGTATATTGATCACAGACAGCAAAACTCCTTAATAAAGCTAAAGAGAGTGAAGAAAAACCAAAATCTGGAGGTAGAAACAGTCTTATCTGATCATCGCACCTGTAACGCAGGGAAATAGGGATGCATCTCACCTACAGCGCATGGGAGGTGCGATGCATCCAAACTGTCAAAAGGAGACATTGCGATGGTCCAGGGACGAGACTTTAACTTGGTTTTTGGTCACAGTTTGCAGCTTAGTTGAGGGATTTAGGCCGAGCTAATGATAGTCAGTAAATACAAAACATAGGGGCTGATCTAATGAGGTTACTTGAACCACCACTAGGACACTTAAGATGTTTGCAAGTCAGATGTTTAATTCATAAACTAACCCGGAGATTGACTGAAGCAGCGATTATCTACTTTGCAATTGCATAGCAAAAGAAGTTCGAAGGCTAGCTGGCATAACTTTAGTTTCCATCTGTAGTTTATAAAGTAAACAAACTATAAACAAGAAAACAAGCTATTCGCTCCCCGGTGGAGTCACCATTTTGTTATCGAGAAAACTAGTGTCCATTCAAAGCTACTAGTCCCACTAAGGTGGGTAGCTATCTTAGAAACAAACAAACTAAAGTCACCTGTGTTTTCCTTTATGAGAAGTAGATGAGAGAGAAGCAGAGAGTACCAACCTCAGTCTTTCACTTGGCTCATTGCTTGTTTCCTCTCCCCTTTGATAGATCTTTGCTGCTCTTTCCTCACTTATCCCGCTTCAAAGAACACCTATAGAGTCAAAAATCATAAGCAATATAGGATCAGATATATATTGACCATACAAATGCATATATCAACTCAGACATACAAGAATGTGGAGGAAAACTCAAATAGCTTTATTGATAGAAAGAGTAGAAGAGAGGATTACAACCCATTGATCTGACCCAATGCCATCCTCCCAGCATGAAAGTCCTTCTTCACCTCATGAAAAGCTAGATCACCCAACACTATGATGTTCCACAAAGAAACCAATAGCACTTCCTTACAATATGCAAAATTCCAGCCTCTGGGTCTCTAGGATGAGGGATCCATATATAGATGTTTGCAGGTGGGTGAGTCAGCCTCTAGGTTTTTTATTAGTCTCATTTCTCTGATAGTTCTCAATTCCACTTGGAGATTTCATGATCTCTTACACATCCCTGGGCGAATTCAGGGAGGCAAGTGTCACAGGAGAAGTTTCTAGAAGATTCCATGATCATCCACCTTGCAAATTGTCTATGTGATTTGTCTACTCTCGCCCATCGCACCCCATAGAAGGGCTTTTCAGTATGCATCGCACCCCCCATGTGCATTAGGTGAGATGCATCGCACTTTGACCATGTAGTGGGTGAAATGGTCCAGTACTAAGTAATTTTTCATGGAGAACTTCTGGGAGATGATGTAATCAGTTGACCTTGTTCCTTTAGGGTATGAAACAACACTTTTAGGGACTTAGAAGCCCTTAGTTTATGGACATATAAAATTGGGGTTGCAGTGCCCAAATATGTCTATAACACATTGTTACACTTATTGTTGTAACTCTGATTATTTTCATTTTCGCACATCATATTTTTTTTGGGTTTACACATTATAGAGGAGAGAGACTCTACACAAGCTGAGGACGTTTGAGGATAGCCAAGAACCCATCCCATAGAGGGGGACTAGTAACATTTATTTGTTCCCTTCACAGGTGTTATAATAAAACATATTCTTTGTATATCTGGTTTCCATTGGATGATTCGAATTATTACTAATTCTTTTTTCCATTTAACTATGATTGTGACATAGATCAGAATTTTGGCAGATTTTGTTTCTATCAATTGTTGCAGATCTACAATGTTTAACAGCCATTTATATTGTTGATATTCTTTGTCATCCACAATCTTAAGTGGGTTATTTTTGTACATCTTTGAGAAGAAAACACTACAACACTAATATTGGTCTGACCTATGCAGTTAGAATGAAGACTCGAAAGGTTATAACACAATGAAATTTCAGACCTTAGAAGTCCAAAATTATAGAGATACAATAGATTTAATATTGAGTTCCTATAAAGCGAACAAAAAATAAAGGCATGTAGTTTTTAAAGTTTGCATAGTTTTGTTTGAAAAAATAGTTTGAATTGATTCAAAGGGCATAGTGAATCATAATTATCATTAATTTAGGCCCTGAAGAAAAAAATGGAAACATCTAGTTCTACTATGTCACATGAAGAATAGGAAGAAATGCAACATGATATATCAAAATTACGAGACCAAGTGCAACAAATTTCGCCCTCACAAAAATTAAGAGAAGCTAAGATGGATGACTTGAAGAATGGCATGGAAGCTAAGATCGATGGTTTGAAGAAATACGTGGATGGTTTGAATGAATATTTGACAAAATTGCTACAAAAAATGTTTTCTAATGGCGAAAAGGTAGTAGAGGAAACTCATGATTGTAACAAAAGAAATGTCAATCATGATTTCATGGACTCTAATGTTGGATTGAAGACCCACCATGTTCCAAAGATCGATATGATGAAGTTTGATATTAAGGATCCCATAACATGGATACTATAGATAGAGCAATATTTTGATCTCCATAATGTGCAAAACACACAAAAGGTACACATTGGAACTTTATATTTAGAACCCAATCAGTTTGTATGGTATCGATGGCTTTGCTTTCTTGAAAAAAAATTCACTTGGTCAATTTTTATGGAGGAAATGATAGCACATTATGAGGATACGAAGAGAAACACCTTCTTTAGCCAATTGATAAATCTCAAACAAAAGGGTCCAATGGTGGGCCACATAGAGGACTTCCAAAAATTAAATAAAAGGGTAATTGATATTCAAGAGGAGCATAGGATTGATGTATTCATAGGGAATTTAAAGGATAACATCCAACATGAAGTTCGTCATTGGGAACCTGATTCATTAAAGAAGGAATTCAGGTTGGCAAGAAAAATTGAAAGAAAAATTATAGCAACAAGGAAGCCTACCACTCACAACTATAAAGATGAAAGTGTTGTTGTTCCTAGCCTTCCACAACCTACAAGGTTGACACCACAACAATTGGAATAAAAAAGAGAAAAATGGCTTTGTTACAGTTGTGATAGAAAATACACTAAAGGTCATAAGTGTGCTGAGAAAAAACTATTTTACAAAGATTGTGAAAAGGAGGAAGAAAATGAACAAGAAGTGTCAAAAGAATAAAATATGCACCAGGAACCAACCCTAGAGAAAGAAGAAATGAATCCAACCATATCCTATAATGCATTGGCAGGAATTACCACTCCTCAAACTCTCAATATAAAAGGACATATCAAGAAGAAAAAGTCAATAGTGTTAATTTTTTTCCAAGGAAAAAAACGGTAACTTTTTATTAAAAAGATAATGAAAAGTTACACTATCAGATGCAATGAAGCATTCCGTATGCTGCCACAAGGGCCCGAGTGCTTTCGCACCCCACGCAACGTTAAGGAACTAACGTGCACAAAGAATAAGAAAAGAGAAGAGAGGAAAGAGAAAGAGAGGGGAGAAAAAACTGAAAACCGGCAGTGAGTAGCACTCACGCATCAGGTTTTTCTCCCCTTTTTCTTTTCGACCTTACGCCACTCTCCTTGAGAGGGTTCGATCGAAGCAATAACTAACTGTGTCTCTGTATTCTGTGGACCAGGTTCTTTGTCTGAATCTGAAGTGTCTGAGTGGTGGTGCCGTTTGATGCCTCCTGTACTAGGATCCATGCGTGTCTCCACTGCCTTGTTGTCTGATGAAATTCCTTTCTGATTCTCCATTTCTTGAGCTACCTCAGTTTTCTCTGCTGGGAGTTCTTCCTCAGCTGCTTCCGATTCTTCGTCCTCTGAATCTGGGGGGGGAAAGTGCCATCCTTTTCTCTGCTTCCCTTGCTGCTTCTTTTTATTCTTGGCTTCTGGACATGAACTTTGTAAGTGTCCTGTCTGTCTACAGATCCTACATCTGAAAGCGGTGTTTTCATAATCTAATACCTGCAACCAGTTCTGTTGTTTGTAAATCAAACTTATATTTTCCGGCAGCCCTTTACTTAAATCTACTTCCACACAGATACGTGAGTAGGTGTAGATCCTTTCATCGATCCTTTCCAGATCTGTTTTAATGTATTTCCCTATGCTGTTCCCAATGCCCTCCAGCACTCGTTCATCCCAAAAGTGCAAAGGGAGATTGTGTAGTCTAACCCAGACTGGCATTTTAGTTACAGTCAATTTATTTGGATCGAAATCAGGGAACCATGGGGTCACAAACAGCCCCGACGTTCCCCAAAACCATGGCCCGGCACTGATGACTGTATCTCTGACTTCCTTGGATGTAAATCTTACTATGAAGAAACCCTTTGAGCATAAATGAATATCACATTCCATGGTCCAGCTGGTGAAGATCCAATGGAAAATATCCATAGGTTTGGGCCAAAAGCTGTTGAAACGGCAAATTAGAGCTTGTGTTTCATAGGATTTGACGAAATCATCAAGCCCTGAACAATCTAAGTTTAAAGTTGGGGTTTGATCTGACTGATCCACTATGTATGGCTTGGGCATGTGTCCGCCTTGATCTGGAGCGAACCCTGAATTCCTGCTGCCCTGTAAGATGTTTTTGTAGGATCCCTTTGGTTGGTGTTGGGCTGCAGCTTTTTTCCCTTTGTCTCCCCCTGAGGATCTTGTCTGTCCCTGAGGCAGAGCCCCCCCTCTTAATCTGAGATTTAAGGTAATGATTGATCTTGGCCCAATCTTGTAACTTTCCAACGATCTATAGTCCTGAAGGGACCTCCTTCCACTGACCAGATGCTGGACCTGAACTGGGAATCCCATTTCTGCCCTTATTTTTTGTTTCAGATGCATGGAGGTATCTCCTGCATGAACCCAAACTAAACGAGTTTTCCCCTGAGGGGGTTTAATTAGAATCTGAAAACAAGTATTTGTTACCTGCTCTGGCTGATGGCGTAGTTTCAGATCTGGCTCCGTTTTGGTTTGTTTTCCCTTATGCATAACTAGATCTGCAGAAACTCTGCTCGATCTAGGGTTGATGTCTTCGTTCTTCCGCCTGGGATCAAGTTGTATTCCCAGATTTGGCCTCCTATTACGCAGATCCATCCAATTGTTTGTTCTTTTTTGGATTCGGAATTCCATTTCCAGGGCAGCGGCATCGATCCCATAGACTGCACTGTCCGCTGCTCCAAGATCTTGATCTCCCCGAAAAAAGACTTCCAGATCAGACCATAGCAGAGGTCGATCCGTCAATCGGACTGTAGGGGAGTGCCTTAGGTTGGGTCTATGAACCGACCCTCGGATCAAGGGAACTGGTGCCTGAACAGAGCTCGACGGCGGTTGCTTGGACCTTTGGTTTGCTTGATCTGCGTCACAAAACTGCAGATCTGAGTTCTGTCTTGCAAAAAATTTCATAGCTCCTCCATTCCTTTTGTCGGGACTGAGATTGACCCTTCCGCATCCTCCATTGTTGCATGAGCCAGCGCCATCGCAGAGCTCGGCCGCATAAACCCTCGCGTAAACCCTCGTCGTCGCTCCCATCTCATTCCTTCGAAGTCACCCTTTAATCTGTGCGGATTTCAGTCAATAGTGTTAATTGATTTGGGTAGTATCCATAATTTTATTCATTGTAAGATAGCCAAGGAATTGAATTTCTTCCTTTGTCCAGCACCAGAGTGTCAAGTGATGGTTGCAATGGAGGAACCATAAATTTCTCTGGAAAGTGCCATAATATCAAGCTATCCATGGGACAATATGTATTGAATAGTCCAATGCTTTCCATTCCAATGGGTGGTGTTGATGTTGTACTAGAAGTCTAATGGTTACAATCTTTGGGTACAATAGATTTTAATTTTCAATTACTTTTCTTGAATTTTTTTTGGGAAGGAAATGAAGTTGAATTAATGGGTATCGCAGGGAAACTAGGAACGATAATCAACTCTAATTTCATGACAAAGCTTCTAAATAAATAACAATGGGCGTAATTATAAAATTATGTTCAGTAGAGTTTCAAACACCGAAATCATCTATTTCTTTAGATCTTCAAAAAGACTTGGACAATCATTCCAAGATATTTATGACTCCGAAAGGCCTCCCACCTATTTGTGATCATGATCATGCTATTCATTTGATTCCAGGAAGTGTTCCCCCAAATATCAAGCTTTATAGATATCCCTATTCCCAAAAGAGTGAAATTGAAAGTATGCTTACAGAAATGCTAGAGGCTGGTATAATTCAAATTAGTCAAAGTTCTTTCTCTGCTCTAGTAGTATTGGTGCACAAGAAAGATGGATCATGGCGCATGTGTCTGGATTATAGGTAGTTCACTATTAAAGATAAATTTCCCATTCCTATCATTGATGAATTATTGAATGAATTACATAGAGCAATTTACTTCACCAAGTTGGATCTTCATTCAGGATATCATCAAATAAGAATGAAGACTAATGACATTCCAAAAAATCATTTAAAACTCATGAGGATCATTATGAATTTTTTGTCATGTCATTTGGCCTCACCAATGCACCTTCTACATTTCAAGGTTTGATGAATTCCATTTTCAAGCCTTTCATTAGAAAATTTGTGTTATTATTTTTTGATGATATACATTAATGTACATCAAGTGTTGGAAGGATCATGTTAAACATGTTGACAGGGTGCTCAAACTATTGGAAGAGAAACAATTATCTGCAAAAACCTCTAAATGTTTCTTTGGAGTACAGTAGGTGGAATATCTAGGTCATATTGTATCTCATGACAGTGTCAAAGTAGACCCTAACAAAACTAAATCCATTAAGGAATGGAAAATCCCCACATCCATAAATCATCTACAAGAATTTATTGGATTGACGGGGTATTATCGCAAGTTTGCTAAAAATTATGGTAGATTAGCAACACCTCCAATAATATTACTGAAGAAAGATGCATTTTCTTGGACTCCAGAAGAAACTAAGGCCATTGAACATCTTAAAGAGGAAATGTGCCAAGCAGCAGTCTTCACAAAAACCTTTATTATGGAATGTGATGCCTCAGGAAAAGGAATTGGTGTTGTTTTAATGCAAGAAGGAAAACCCATTTCTTTTGAAAGTCATCCAATCAAAGGGAAGTATTTACACAAATCTATTTATGAGAAGGAAATATTGGCAATAATACATGCACTTAAGAAATGGTGACCTTACCTAATGGGAAGAAACTTCAAGGTAAAAATGGATCATGATAGTCTTAAATACTTTTTGGAACAAATATTATCTTCAAAAGAGTAGCAAAAATGGGTCACAAAGATGTTGGATTATGATTTTTAATTCATCTACAAAAAAGGGAATCAAAATGTTGTTGCAGATGCACTCTCAAGAAAGGATATGGATGTGGAAGCATTGCTTTGTACCATTTCTATTAGCCAACCAAATTACATCCCAGTACATATGATAAATTTAACTAAAAAAATGATTCATTATGTTACAAATATTTCTTATACCTTTGTAAGAATTCCCAACTCAAACAAAAGATTCTTCTGGAATTGAACACATCTCCCTTAGGAGAGCACTCACGATTTTTAAAAACTTACCATAGGGTTAATAAGGAATTTTTTTGGGATGGCCTTCAATCTGATATTCGAAAGTTTCTAGAAGAATGTTTGGTTTTCCAACAAAATAAAGTTGAGACAATTAAGACCCCGGGTCTATTACAATATTTATCCATTCCAAGTCAATGTTGGGAGGAGGTTTCAATGGATTTTATCATAGATTTACCCAAGGAAAGAGTGTCATCATGGTGATAGTCGATAGAATTACTAGGTATGCACACTGTTGTGCATTATCCCATCCATTTAAAGCCAATATAGTTTCTACTACATTTATGGAAACAATTCAAAAGCTACATGGAAACCCAAAGATTATTGTAAGCAGCAGAGATCGCATTTTCATTGTAAATTTTTGGATGAAATTATTTTCTTGTCTAGGTACTCAATTAGCTCATAGCTCATCTTATCATCCTAAATATGATGGGAGAAATGAGATAGTGAAAAAATTTTGGAAGGATATTGGTGGGCCCCAGTATTGCAGCAATAATGTTGCAACTCCTGGGACTCCCTTCTTTACTTTTATCAACTCGGTAGTTTGTAACAAACTTGGAAGCGACGGTGGTGTATGCACAAGTACTAGCTCTTGTTGCGGTTGTCACTTGATCAGTTGGCACAAGTCCGCTAGGAGCTTAAGCCAACTTCTATGAGCTCTGAGAAGAAGCTTTTAAATGTGATGGACGAAAGCTAACTCAACATAGGCTACTCTACTTGCAGAAAGAAGTGAAAAGCGGAAAGGAAATGCAAACCCTAGAAAACTCTAGTTTCACCAATTAACCCTACCAGTGCAAGAAAAGTGATGAAAGCAGTGGAAATGGATTCCATTAACTTTTAGAAAAGTAAAATGCATGTGACTAAGCTACTTCTACAATAAAATCTAGAAAAACATCTTTTTGTATTTTTGAGTAAGTTGGCAGAATTATTATGCATGTGCTTTATTGTTTTTGGTTGTGCAGAGGTGGATTGGCGAAAAGAAATGCTTTCAGGAGGTTGGAAAGGTTAGAATAGGGCCTAAGGGGTCCTTAGCACCCTTCCAGAAAGTTTCACAGTGATCGGATCTCAAGAAGCTGCTTTCGTGAGCTTCTACAGGAAATCTGCAGGGGTTCTACAGGATGTACTGTAGCTTCTACAGGATGTTCCGAAAAGAGGATTTTGGAGGGTTGATGGAGGAAAAAGGGTGGGAAAGTGGAAATGGAGGTTGAATAATGATGTTAAGGGGTCTAGGACTTGGTGAATGAGGCTAAGGAGCGATTGGATTTTTTCAAGGATGGAGGGAGCAATGATGCACAAGAATGTAAAAATTAGGGCAAAATGAGAGAATATGGCAAATGAAAGGCAAGAATCTGAGTTAGAGGACAAAGCAGGTTGCATTGATGGGGTAAGGGTAGGCAAAGAGGTATTACAGATGCTCTGCACACTATTTCTAAAGACTGATCGAAGAAAGACTAGAAAAACCAAAAATCTAGCTATTTTAACCTACTTTGACCTAGAAACCAGAAACCATGATGGACAGAATTTTACTAGCAGAAAATCATGTAAAACAACTATGAAAACCAAGCAAGAAGAGATTTAAGCATGTAATCATAACTGGTATCAATTTTTGCAACTAAGAATCTAACACCAGCAATTGCATGAAGAAGCAAGAACAATGTTTTTGTGGCAGCAAGGACACCTTGGTCTCAGCTCATGGTCCCAAGGAGGGAGAGGTGAGATCAAGGGTTGCTTGATGGCCTTTTCTGAATATCTTTTCTGTACTCAAACTGTCAAAACAACCTGAAGCATGAAAAGCTATTTTAATCATCAAAAACAACCTAAGTAACAAAACAAGCTTTTAACCTAAATAACAGATTTTATTCTAAGAATGCAGCAAAGACGCATAAAAGTATACAAAGGAGGTACTGGGCACTTGGGTTGGGCCCAACCCCAAGAGCTACAGCCTCCTAAGAGATATTAGAGCTGGTGCAAATCTGGATTCATCTTTATTGAGCAAGAAATAATAGTTACATCCCAAAAATTGTCCACAAGGAAAAGCTTGAAAATGTGTTGAAATGCAGAGCTAACCTACTAACTAAAATCTAACTAACATCTGAATAAAATCGAACTAAAAAAATGACTAACTGGCTAACTGAAATGAGGCCCTAAGCCTTCTTATTTATACAAATTGAGGACCCTAACAGTCCTCCTAAACTTTAGGAACTCGACTGCCAAAACTTGCAGTTAACATCAACTTTACTAGCCCTTGCCTGGCTGCCCTTGTGATAATCGATGTGGTGGCCCTTGAACTCCGAGCTGCTGGTGGAGAATTCGAGGTAATGGCTCATAAATGAAGGGTACACCTTCCTACAAATCCTCTCCCTTGTTCTTCCACGAATTTGGCTGCCAAGTGCTCATTAAAACCTTTGATTTTGTCTCAAAATTGACCAAAAAAACTGCATAAAGCACCCATTAGACTTGTTGGCATAATGACTAACCCAAATCACTCTATTAGCATAAATATAATAAAAAACATGCAATAAACTAATGAGAATGGTGGATTAAGTCGAATTAGGAGGCTAAATGAGCCCATATAGTTACTCATTTATGGGGCTCATCAGATATCTTATTTTCTTTGTATCTGATAAACAAACACAATGGGTCAAGTGGTTACGTTTGGCTGAATGGTGGTATAACAGTTCCTTCCATATTGCAACAAAAATGACCCCATTTATGACACTTTATGGATATCATCCACCGTCCATCACATCATCTTTATGAGAAAATTATAAGGTTCAAGCAATGAAAGATCACATCGAGCATCAACAAGTTCTCCAACTCTTAAAGGATAACCTCAATTCTCCAAATCTTAAAGGATAACCTCACTTTGGCATAGAATAGAATGAAATAAAAGGCATATAAACATTGCAGCGAAAGAAGTTTTGATGTAGGTGACTGGGTATTTTTACGGCTACAACCATACAAATAAATGTCCCTCAATCAAGCTAAGAAGGATTATAAATTTTGCCAAAGTATTATGGTCCTTATAAGGTGTTGCAAAAGATTGGTACTATGGCATACAAATTGGAGCTTCCTACATTTTCCCAAGTGCACCCAGTTTTCCATGTTTCATGCTTAAAGAAGGCTATATGTGACAAGCTCCTAGTTCAAACAATATTTCTAGAACTTGGAAAGGAATGAAAAATCATATTGGAACCTGAAGCAGTCATTGAAATAAGAACTCAACAGCTACGAAATTGATCAATTTCATTGTATCTCATCAAGTGGAAGAACTTAGCCACTGAAGATTCCACATGGGAGGATGAGAATTTTATACAAAAACATCCAAAACTACGTAAGCGTTGAGGAAAACAATTTTTTTTAAGGAGAGGGGCATGTTAGGTCCCTATAATATTACTAGTGTATTCCCTCATTTTTATTGTCAATGTAGCCCCCTTATTATTATTGTTGTGCCCATCTAGTCCCCATATTGTTATTATTGTGCCCCATAGAAGCCCACTATTATTATTATTGTGTCCTTACATTATTATTGTTATGTCAGCTCTTATTATATTGTGACTTAGACTCCTATATACAGAAAGGAGGTTTTGTCATTTGAATCATCCAAGAATTGTTCATTTGCATATTGTAAAGGAGGTTTCCCCCTCAAAGAGGCTAATTTTGAAGTCGTTGATCTATCTCTTATTCTATTTTGTGAGTTGATTGCATAACAACCATGGCTACGATGTGATATTTAGAAAAGAAAATGTTTTCCTTCGTCACATAACCATATGACAAGTGAAGCTGATTGGCATTTGGGTGAAGAAACACTAAAAATTGGATGTAGAAGATTGTGTAGCATTGAGCACAAAATCGGAGAAGGTGTAGAGTTAAGACATTGGTGAATTATGGCATAGAAGATTGGGCCATATTCACCATGGAGCTTTGAATATCATGCAATAGATTTCTACAGGACTTCTCAAGGGTGCACTAGAGTAGAGAGATACATGAAAAGGGTGTAAATTGGGTAAGTACACCAAATCCGCCTTTCATGATAAGTATAGTCGAGTGCAAGCAATCCTTGAAATAGTTCACTGATATGTGTGTAGACCGTTCTCGACAGACTCCATGACCAAGCACATGTATTATGTAATATTTGTAGATGATTTATCACGTAAGTGTTAGATTTTCTTCATGAAAAAGAAAGATCAGATGTTCTCTAAATTTTTTGTATTTAAAGCACTTGTTGAGAAAGACAATGGCAGGAAAGTGAAGGCTCTCAGGAGCAATAACGGTGGAGAATATGTGTCAAATGAATTCAAGAAATTTTGTGCATCAGAAGGCATTCGAAGGGATTTAATATCACCCCATAACCCATAACAAAATGGGGTGGCTGACAGGGAGAACATAATTATTGTAGGAGTTGCACGAGCAACGTTACATGATGAGGGCCTACCGTTGCACTTGTGGGCTAAAGGATGCAACACAATTGTATATGTGAAAAATAGGAGTCCTTATTGGATTTTCGAGACGAGTACACCAGAAGAAGATTTTTAGGGGAAGAAATCAGATATGTCACACTTCAGGATTTTTGGTTCATCATTTTACTGTCATATTACCAAGGATGCAAGGAAAAAGCTAGAACCGGCAATTGAGTTGGCCATATTTTTTTGGTACATTGATACACCTCACAACTATCGAGTGTAGCTTCCATCTCACAGGATGACAGTGGTTTGTAGAGATGTGAAGTACGATGAAGAGAATGCCATGAGATTTTCCCTTGAGAGGGAGCTTTATTTACATGCAAATGAGGAGATTTTAGCTCCAAAGGAAGAACCCTAAGATGATGTGGAGCAGGCACATTCATAGGAGCAGAGAGTTGAAGCACACACTCATGTAGAGACTTCCAGATATGAAGGAAGCACACCAGAGAAGTTGACAGATTGATGCTTGATGCTCGACAGAATGTGGGAGCACCCACATCACAACATAGGTAGAGGAGGTCACTATATTGTTACAATGGCTACATGGCTCTAATGAGTGAAGGTGTAGAGATTAAACCATCTTCATTCGAGGAAGCAGTACAACAACCAGTATGGGTTGATGCAATGGTAGAGGAGTATGACTCCATTATCAGAAACAGTGTTTGGGAAGTGGTCCCAATACCAACAAAAAAGTCAGTTGGGAATTCCAGATGGCTTTACAAGGTAAAGAAAGCAATAGATGGGAGTGTCGAAAAACAAAGGCTAGATTTATGGCCAAAGGGTTCTCTCAGGTAGAGGGAATTGATTATGAGGAGACCTTTGCTCCAGTAGAAAGGTATTATTCAATCATATCTATCATAGCACTTTCAACGCAAATGGGATGGAAGATACATCAAATGGATGTGAAGACAAACTTCCTCAATAGAGCGATTGAGGAATAGGTGTACATTGAGCAGCGAGAATGATTTGAAACCTTCAACATAGAGTCACATGTGTGAAAAGTCAAGTGAGCATCGTATGGATTGAAACAAGCACCCCATGCTTGGTACACCAAGATTGATAGTTATTTCACTAGATTGGGCTTCACCCGAAGTTAAGTAGATGCAAACATTTAACATATTGTGTTTGAAGGTAAATTATTGATTATAGTATTAGATGTCAATGATTTAATTCTAATAGGTGATAAGAAGCTAGTCATATCTTCCAAAGAGGATCTTACAAGAGAATTCAAGATGAAGGACCTGGGGCTCATGCATTATTTCCTTGGTATGAAAGTATGGAAAGAAGCTGGGGAATTGTTTGTCTCTCAAGGAAAGTATGCCTACAATATTGTAACACCCTCCTCCCACATCTACCCAAGTAACCATCCAACTAAGGTAAAATTGCGATGAGAGGCGACTATGATATGATTTAACCTCCTAAGTAATGTTAAGAAAGTGGAATCGATGGAAATACACCATACAGACCTTCAACATCAGCATTAGGACCCTCAAGAACCATCCCAACCTTTCTGCCAATTAGCCCCTGGGTCCCACTGATATTTTAGACCACTTGATCCCCAGACGCTCCAATGATATGGGCATGACAACATCCAGGAGGCTCTGGACACTCTTATGACAAGGCATGTCAGTGTCCATGACTAAATTGCACATTGATGTGCCAGCGTCCCTAGGATTTGAGCCAGTTTTTCAGGACTAGAGCCCAGGTCATTACCCAAAATTGAATGAAACTCTTAGAACAACAAGATAACAAGGAAATGGCATTAAAAATGCTATTTTTTAAATAAGACTTTAACTAGACCCCTACTAGCCATGCCAAGCATTTCGTCAAACATATCACCCATATGTAATCTACAGGTGTAACTAACATATTGAAGCATAGGGGTATCATACTCATCTGAGAATCGCTAAGAAGCATTAATGCCTCACTACATTAGATGTCATTTCATCCATTAGGTCATAAATACATTGTTCATTCATTTACAAGTAAAAACATGATGAGAGCCATACATAGCTATTGTCATAAAACACATACATAACCAACATAATAGCAACAGAAATACCAAGGAAAATTACAATCATATGACCAACATATAACCAGCATAATACTCATAAAATAATGGGGAATAACCTCATACTATTGATGCAAAGGCCAACCAGTTGTGGGACTTCCATGAACCACCTGATTGTAGACATGACTGAGCCAAAACTCTCTTCATCTAGTCACCCTTGTCCCATATTCCAAGCATAAATGTGGAATCTCATAAAACACATAAATCCAAAACCATCCAAGGATTCCAAAGGCCAACCACCTCAACCCATCAAATAGCTATTACACCTCACAGTTGGACATCACCAAACCATCACCAGATTGGTCTCTATCCAAGCCTTCTATGGATCTTGAGTGTTTGTTCCAAACAAAGCTCCAGGACTAGTAACTCAACCCACAGTGGTTGCCAAGCTCAAGAGCACTTGTCCAACCAAGGCTCCAGGACTAGTAACTCAACCCACCAAGGGCTCTAGAGCGTTTTTCCACCAAGGCTCCAGAAATAATAACGTAACCCACGCTGTTACAAGGCTCCAAATCATTTGTCCAACCAAGTCTCTAGGAATTAGTAATTCAACCTAAGCTAAGGAAACATGAGAACCAACTAGAAAGCAAAGCCAATGAACCCACAACACCATGGCTATCCAGGAAATTTGAAAGGCTAGGAAAATACATTGTCAATCTAGGAAATATTCCATGTCAATGATAGATCATGACCAATAAACCATATGCATATGTCATGCATGCCAAAACTAGTGAGGAAAACATACATGCAACTTGGTAAATTAGGCCTCTATTTTCCTCATTTTCCGTTATTTTCTTTCAATGTCCTCCTCATATGCAACTTGTGACCTTTCACCTTACTTTTCTCTTCATTTCCATTACTTTCATAAATAGATGTTCCAAAAATGTCATTTTCCTTTCCAAATCCTTAGCCATTAATAACCAAATGAACACCCACACTAGGATATCTTGCCCAACATTCATCTTGGAATAGGTGTCCCACCAACCGTGGTTATTATTTTTTCTTTATTAACTTTTATTACATAAAATTGTCATCGGGGTTGTTATAGAACCCTCCCCCTTGGGGGAACACCATCCTTGGTGTTCAATAACACATATAACCACAAGACTGCTATAAAAATAAAAAATAAAAAAAAAATAAAAAAATAAAAACATATTACCAATGAAGCTTGATAACTTAGCTCGTTGAAGTATTTACAATGATCAACCTGTTGAGAAGCAAACCAACATGAAAACATAACAAATATAACATCATAATAACATGACACCCTTACCACTTATTGGAGCTTTATAACATAGCTCATGGTGGTATTTACATCCATATACATATGTACACATACCAAACATCACCAAAACATGTACCAAAACATGTACCAAGACATATACCAGAACACCATACCAAAATTATTTTTCCTCAACCGGTAAACAAGTAAGGATACATAGTCGGTGTCTGATCCACCATCTCCCATGTAGCTTCATCGGGCCCATAGTGCTTCCATTGAAACTTAACTTTCTCTATTTCTCGGTTCCGAAGCATGTGCACCTTTTTCTACAATATACATTAAGGCTTCGGCTGGAATTATCCATCTAGTTGCACCTACAATACAAACCAGTCAATCACATGATCAACATATTTAACATGCTTCTTAAGCAATAACACATGGAAAACATCATGGAATTTCATTGACGAAGGCAGTGCAATTCGATAGGCTACTGGCCCAGTCCTCTCAATAATGTTGAAGGGTCCATAAAACTGGGGTTCCAACTTGGCACATGATCCAATCTGTAAGGATCTCTTCTTTGGTTTGATGCGCAAGTACACTTGATCCCCAACCTGGAACTCCTTGAACAACATGTTCCGACCTACATAGCTCTTCTTCCTATCCTGTGTTGCCTTTAGAATCTTCTTTATAACTTGCATCTAGTGTTCCATGTCCGCCAACATGTCTGGTCCAATCAACACCATGTTAAATGGATCAGTCCAACTTATGGGAGTATTTCAACTCCGCCCATACAATGCCTCAAATGGGCTCATCTTCAGTGATTCCTAATACCCATTGTTGTAAGTAAACTCTACCAGCAGAAGATACTCTTCCCACTTTCCTTATTGATGCATCACATACATCCTCAACATGTCCTCCTATATCTAGTTGACCTTCTCTGTCTGTCCATCGGTCTGCGGATGATAAGTCGTACTAAAAGCCAACTATGTGCCCAAACCTACAAACAACTCCTTCCAAAACTTGGAAGTGAACTTTGCATCTTTATCTGACACAATCTTCTTCGAAACACCATGTAGTCTAACCACATCTTTGATGAATACTTATGCTACATCGCTAACTGAGAATGTAGACTTCACTAGAATGAAGTGTGAAACCTTTGTCAACCTGTCCACAACAACCATGAAATAATGATGTTGTCTCACTGTCCTCATAAAACTTGTGATAAATTCCATGGAAATGACCTCCGATTTCCATTTTGTAATCACAATCGGTTGTAGCAGTCCTCCTGGATGTTTACACTCTTCCTTCACACGCTGACAATCGAAACACTTAGCCACAAACTCTGCTACATCCCTCTTTAGATTTGGCCAATAATAAAATATATTCACTTCGGCCAATGTCTTTTGATAGCTTGAGTGATCTGAATAAGGTTTCGCATGAAACTCCCTCAATATCACCTTCTTGAGCTCACTATTTCCTGGCACATGTATCATGTCAATGAATCTAACCAATCCATATGTTGTAAGGAAATAGTCTACATCATATGCACTTGCACATGTACCTGTACCTATACCACCACCTATACCTATACTTGAACCTGTACCAAGATATGTACATGTACCTTTACTTTTACTCTGATGCAACTTGTGCACAATCTCCATATACCCGACATCCAGTTGACCTACCTGCAAGATTCTATCTTGTAAGTCTATCCCATAGGAGCTCATAGCTGCTAAGTGATTTACCTGTACGTACCTGCTAAGAGAATTTTCCACCCTGTTCTTTTTATCTTTGATGTACCTGATCTCAAAATCAAACTTGTTGATCGTGGACAACCACCGAGCCTACCTACCATTTAGATTCGATTAGTCAAATAGATACCACAAACCACTATGATCACTCATCAACACAAACCTCCTGCCTAGAAAATAGTGCCTCCACATCTTCAATGCATGTATGATCACTACCAACTTAAGATCATGTGTGTGGTAGTTTTGCTCGTTCTCATTCAACTATCATGACTCGTAGCATACCACCTATCCATCTTACATAAGGACTATAACAAGTCCTTTCTTGCAAGCATCTGTGCATACCATAAACTCTTTATCCATGATCAACAATTTCTTGAGCTATTCAAAACTAGCTCAACACTCCTTTGTCCATTCAAATTTATTACCCTTTCTTTGTAATGATGTGATAAGATAATAAATTTGTGAGAAGTACCTGATGAACCTCCTGTAATAGCTTGCCAACCCCATGAAAGATCTCACCTCATCTACATTTCTAGAAACCGCCAAATCCATGATAGCTCTTATATTTTCTGGGTCTACTGCAATGCCCTCCTTGGAGATAACATGTTCCAGGTAATGTACCCCAATCTGAAAGAATCTACACTTGTTGAGCTTAGCATACAACTTACACTCTCTTAAAAATATCAACACTATTGCTAAATGCTTGACATGCTCTTCCTAATTTTTATAATATACCAATATATCATCAATGAACGCAATAACAAACTTATCCAAATACGAGCGCAACATAGTATTCATCAAACACATAAAAGTAGTTGGATCATTAGTCAAACTGAATGGACTACAACAAACTTATAATGCCCATACATGGTTTGGATAGTTGTCTTGTAAATGTCCTCTTTGATGCATACCTGGTGATATCGATCTCAAATCAATCTTCGAGAACATTGCTACTCCCTTCAACCGATCGAACAAATCATCAATCATTGACAACAGATCCCTATTTTTCATGGTCACTTTGTTCAACTGCTTATAGTCAATGCATAATCTGAGATTACCAACTTTCTTCTTAATAAACAATATCAGTGTTCCCTAAGGTGATACTCTTGGCCTAATATATTCCTTGTCCAATATTTCCTTCAACTACAACTTCAACCCTACCAACTCATGTGTGTTCATCCTGTAAGGTGTCTTTGATGTCAGAGTTGTCGCTAGCACTAACTCAATAGAAAATTATACCTCCCTGAGAGGTGGCAACTCTGAAATGTCCTCAGGCAATACATCCTGGAATTGCTATATAACTAGGTACCTGCTCAAAACATCTTCATCCTCAACTTCTTTACCTTTGTCACTAAAAATGTGCATTGCAAATAACACATACCCTTTCCTATGACTACGGTTGGCCTGCATAGTTGTTACCATCCTAACTGATGTGGCTTTATTCTTTCCCTGTAAGACTCTTAGTTCCCCATTGTCATCCACACTCTCAATGGCTTTGTCATAACAATCCCATTGGGTTCTATGAAGGTACAACCAATCTATTCTCAACAATATATTGTATGATCCCAATGGTAATACATTCAAATGTGTTGCGGTAGGCATACCATTCAAATCAAATGCACAAGCTCTTACCCATTGGTGAACTCGCTTCTTTGTACCTGTAGCCAACTGCACTAACGAAGATTCTTTATGAAATTCCTTACTCAAACCACACTTATCCAACAAGTTAGGACTAACATCGCTATAATTAGATCTAGGGTCAAGCAAAATAGAAATAACTTGATCAAAAATATTACCATACGTCTCAATGATAGATGTTTGATGGTCTGTCGTTTTGTTATATAATGTTGCATAAATATGAGGAATGCTCTGACCAACATCCCCAGCAGTCTGTGCCTCCCGTGCACTATATATATGAGGCATACCACCTTGATATTGTCGACACTCTCTCCTGCAACCCCTACACACGTCCAACGCTGCACGGGCTCCTTATTCTACTCCTTCGATCGATGTCCCTGTCCTCTATCATATGCACTAAACTTCTTAAATGGCAGTATGTTCTCTTTATCGCATGTACTTTGAGGTCTTGCTCGCTTCTTGTCCCATTTTCCTTTGTTCTTTGCATTACCTTTCCAGACCATCTTAGTCTCAGATTTGCACTTCGATTGTTCATACCAATGCTTTAGCTTTCAGATGGTCTCCTCCAATGATATAGGCTCATTGAAATCAATCATGTCTTTGAATGCAACTAGTATTCCACTAATGAACCTCTGAATCTTGGTCTTCTCCTCTATGAAGTAAGGCACATACCTCAATAGATCCAAGAACTTGCTAGTGTACTCCTCATCTATCATTGATCCCATATTTAGCTCATAGAATTCCTTTGTCCTGTCACCAAAGTATCTCTCCTACAAATACTTCTTCTTGAATAGCCTCTTGAACTCACTCCAATCCAAGTCCTTTTCATGAATACATCTGACACTCTTCACATCTTTCTACCAAATTTTTGTTTTACCTTTGAGATTGAATGTAGCTACTCTGGCTTTCATGTTCTTTGAATAATAATGCAACTTGAAGAACTTCCTCATGACAAGCAACTATGCATCTTCATCCTACTATTTCTTTATCTCTCCATCAAAAATAGGTGGCTTTGCTTTCTTAAACTCATATGGAAAGTATCCCCTATCACTCCTCCTGTAAGGATGATAACGATGACGATCATATTGCCTATCTGAACCAGAAATAGAATAGTACATGTGTTTATCACCCCTCCTATATGGAGTGACCAACAATCAACCATCTCTCACAATGTCATCTCTATCTGACCTATGACGACCACGAGACCTATTACCATATGCCCCATTAGTTGTGTCCTCCTTCTCATGGCTGATCCAACGTGGTCCCTGTCATTGCAAAGTTGACAAGCTCTGAAGTATCATTGCATTTACCTTTTCTTATTTCTCTTGTGCTTGTATGATTCTGTCATTGTCTACCTTACAACTCCTTATTTCTACCTTTAAGCTTCTCAATGTGTCTGCTAGATTAGAAGAGTGCCCAACACCATGATACTCATCTGATCCATAGGAAGAGTCCCGAGAATTGTAGTCTACCATCTTGCTAGTCATATTTTATATTCTTCCTACAAGGTATATCATGTCAGCTAAACCAAATCACAATAAACCACATACCTTAGCATAATCCGAGGAGGATATCTCATCTGCAAGATCAACAAATCAGTGTAATGCATGTATAACATAGTCACAACAACATATAGAAATATAACTCATAAGCAATAGCCTTATCGCTATCATTCTAGTTAGAGTCCAGTCACTGACGCATGATCATGTCAACCACAAATATCATGACCTCATGCATGATGACATCAACCATACCAATGCATGTAGACAATGCACAACCATAAACTTTGATGATACACCAGCACATATGTGAACAACACACAAGCATAACAATGGACAACACACACGCATAAACACATACGATCAAGCGAAAATGAGCAATACTTGTAACAACAGGTAGCAACATGTAACCAAGCATACAGTAATGATACATGTAAGTGACAGATAACAACATGTAACCAATCATACACTCATGACGATGCACTCCACAACACCACCATAAACTTCCACATGACAACATCACTAAAACCATGATGAACACCATGCAAATGCAAAAAACACATGGTCTCAGAACACAAGAAACACATATGAAAATAACATAATGCATGACCAACACACCCAACCTATGCTATCTGAGGAGTGACCCATGCTCTGATACCACTTTGTAACGTCCTCCTCTCACATCTACCCAAGTAACCAACCAACCAAGGTAAACGTGCGACGAGAAACCACTGTGATATGATTTGAACTCCTAAGTCAACTTAAGGAAGTATAACCAATGTAAACACACCATACAGACCTTCAACATCAGCATTAGGACCCTCAGGAACCATCACAACCTTTCTGCCAATTAGCCCCTAAGTCCCACTGAGATTTTAAATAATTTGACCCCCAGACGCTCCCATGATAAGGACATGACAACATCTAGGAGGATCTGGATGCTCTCATGACAAGGCATGTTAGCGTCCATGACTAAATTGCATAGTGTTGTGTTAGCATCCCTGGGATTTCAGCCACTTTTTCAGGCCCAGAGCCCAGGTCACTGCCTAGAATTGAATGAAACTTTCATAACAACAAGATAACAACGAAATGGAAATAAAAATGAAATTGTTTGAATAAGACCTTGACTAGATCCCTACTAACCATGACATACATTTCGTTAAACATATCACGCATATGTAATCTATAGGAGTAACTGACAGATCTAAGCATAGGGGTCTCATACTCATTTGAGAATCGATAAGAAGCATTGATGTCTCAACACGTTATCTTCCATTTCATTCATTAGGCCATAGATACATTGTTCATTCATTTACAAGTAAAAACATGATGAGAGCCATACATAGCTCTTGTCGTAAACCACATACATAACCAACATAATAACAACAAAAATACCACAGAAAACCACAACCATATGGTCCACATATAACCAGTATAATACTCATAAAATAACAAGGAGGAATAAAATCGTATTATTGATGCAAAGGCCAACCCGTTGTGGGACTTTCATGAACCACCCGACCGTAGACATGGCTGAGCCAAAACTCTCTTCAGCCAGTCACCCACGTGCCATATTCCAAGCATAAATGTCGGATCTTATAAAACACATCAATCCAATGTTAGGATATGCTGACACATAGGAAATAGTTAAGTTCATCTTGGTCTAGTATAGAGTTAGGTATAGAGTTAGGTAAAGTGTGTTTCTTTACCGTTGTACATTTTGTAACTTACAATCCGACGAT
>APFE030042849.1:0-17157 GCA_000404065.3 Pinus taeda | reverse complement strand
TACTCATTTCTTTTTATCATATAGAAAATAGGATATGGATTTTTTAAGATCGAAGAATTTTTGATTGAAAAAATATTTGTAGAGTGTAAAACAAAAATTAGGATTTCAAACTTATTTTAAGTAATTTTTATTTAATTTATTTTTCTTTAAAGGAAATTATTATAGTTTGATTTTTATTTTTTTTTGTTAAAATTCACATTTTTTCTATATGCAATTGTGAGCTAACAAATGACATGGTTGGTTCCAAATTTAAAAAAAAAATGTAATATGCTTAAATAAAGATCTGTCTTTATGGAAATTTCAATGAAAAATAAACACTCATGCAATTGTTTTTTTACCGAAGGAAAAAAATGTTGAGAAATGGAAACAAGAAATTCTAGTTTATTTGTCCTTGAATTAAACTTAGAATTAAAATCGAATTCTATTCTCATAGCAACTTGTAAATAGTCAATTAAGTTTCATTGACTTAATTAGCTTAGGAATTTCGAGTTGGAAGTCTTTCTGTAGTCATGTATATGTTCTCCCTAAAATTTAGGGGCCCGGGATGAGTTTATTTGAGTTTTAATTAGATAACTCAGTTTGACTGATTTATAGATAGTTAAACTAATTCTAACTATTTCTGGAACTAGTAGAAGATTAGTAGTGAGTTGGTGCACTCATGCATTCTCAGGTGCTACTCCAGCTAACTGAAGATTCCATCATGAGAAAGTCATGCATGTCGATTCATAGAAATACCCAGTTGATACTAGAGTGCAAGGATAGTGTACTATCAATTGTAGAAGTTGTATAGATCATGCATGCAATCAGAAGAGGACCTATTTGTGGATCACGTAGTTATGGAGGAAGCATTTCCCAATTAAAAAATGGGATAATCCTCGTAGGAACAACGCAAGGAAATAGGGGTTTGGCAGGCAAAAAAATTGGCTAAGTGTTTGCTAGAGCAGGCTTGTGAGGCTGTGAGTTGATCATACTTGTGCAAGAATTGTTCTAGTGAGAAAAAGCTTTGTGTTATCACTCAGATTTCTGATTAATGCAATATATAGTCGGGCTTTGAGTAATGGCTTTCCCCAGAGAAATTATTGTCCTATTTTCCATTGATTATATTCCTCTTGTTGATTATTGTTTTCATCAATCTATTGATTTATGTTGTTTAAAGAGTAGAGTATATTTTTGTCTTGTGTTTTAGTATATTACATGAGCTGTGAATCTATAGGAAAATCTACATGGTATCAAAGTTGAAGACAATATACTAGAGGATATTTCAAAGTTCTGAGTTTGGGGTTACAGGTGAAATTAAAATTTGCATTACATACTTCAAGATCGGCAGATAGTGTTCTATGGTTTGTGGCTCGGGTGTGCCTTGGAAGGAAGCTTGAATTATATAGCTTGTAAGGATAAGATGGAGGCCGTGTTGGAGGATATGGCTTTAAGGAATTCATTGATCAAGACATTCCTAAGCCACCGACATCGAATGCAAAAGATGTAGCCGAATGGAAGAAGTGTGTGGGGAAGGCAAGGTAGATAATCCGTGAGGGAGTTCAAGACCACATTGTCTCGACTCTCCATGGGAAGGAGGCACTATATGCTATGTCGAAAGCATTGACTGGCCTTTTCAAGAACAATAGTGCCATAGGAAGTTGGCACTGAAAGATAAACTTTGAAAAATCAAGATGGAGAAAGGTGAGACCATTCCAAAATACTTGACCAAGTTCACAATCTGTCGAGATGAGTTTGGAAGTGTTGGAATAACTATTGCTAAGGATGATATGGTGAGCCTAGCTCTCCTAGGCCTTCCTAAGAGTTGGAACAACTATCAGGACACTATGAGTGGAAGGGAGAAGCTGCCAGATTAGGAATGACTGTGGTCAGATTTGATGCAACAGGAGATCAGAAGGAACATCAGAGATGGTTCCTCATCAAATGCTAATGATGAGGAAAATTTTGCGTTAGCAGGTAAGGCAAAGAAGGGGAAAGGGAAGGCATCCCATTCCAAATCAGATTCATTTCATAGAGGTAAGAAGAAATACATGTCGAAATTTAAGTTCTTTCATTGTCATGAGCTAGGAAATTTTTCTACAAAATGTCCACTCAAGAAGTCCAAGAAGAAGTCCTTAGGAGGAGCAGCAGGTGAGACTTTGGCCTCTCAATTCGAATTGGAATTTACTCTCATTTCATGCATGGTGTCATCAATGATGGGTAGTGTATGGTACCTTGATAGTGGAGCTTCATTCCACATGAATGGTGACAAGGAATTGTTCAGTGACCTAGAGGAGAAGGATCTCAAGATGCATATCGAGATGGGTGACGAAGGGAGGTATAATTCTATAGGATTGGGCACAATTAATTTTCAGAGGGAGCATGGTGCTCCTCTCACCTTGAGGGATGTTATGTATATGCCTGGGTTGAAGAAGAACTTAGCATCGATCACCATGTTGGAAGATAGAGGCTGTGATGTGGTATTTATAAAATGAAATGTGTTCCTTAAACACATAGCCACAGGTCAGGTAAATAAGATAGGGTTTCGAGTAAATAATATATATAATTTGGAAGTAGAGGATTGTGCTGCTTTGAGCATAAAAGAAGAGATGGTGTAGAGCCGAGAGATTGGCGAGTTGTGACACAGGTGTTTGGGTCACTTCCATCATGGGGCTTTGAAAATCATGCAACAGATCTCTACTGGGATTCTCAAAGGTACGCCTGAGCAAGTTGATACATGCACGGGGTGTACTTTGGGAAAATACACCAATGATTTCTTTCACGATAGAGACACTAAAGCATAGGCTATTCTAGAGCGAGTCCATTCAGATGTGTGTGGACCATTCTCGATAGCATCCACAACCAAACATAGGTATTATGTTATATTTGTTGAGTTTAAAGCATTGGTTGAGAAAGAGTCAGGTAAGAAGGTTAAATATCTAAGGAGTGATAACGATGGTGAGTATGTCTCAAATTAGTTTAAGAACTTTTGTGCAACAAAATGGATTAAACAGGAGTTGATGACACCCCATAACTCACAATAGAATGGGGTGGCCAAGAGGAAGAACATAAGAATTGTAGGGGCAACGCAAGTGATGTTGCATGATTAGGGCCAAAACTACACTTGTGGGCTAAGGCATGTAACACAACCTTTTATTTGTAGAACAGGAGCCCGCATCAGATACTTGGGATGAAGACACCAGAGGAGGCTTTCTTTGGTAAGTGGCTAGATGTTGGTCACTTAAGGATTTTTGGGTCATCGGTATATTTCCATGTGACCAAATATGCATAGAAGAAGCTTGAGCCAACAACAAAGTTGGGGATATTTGTGGGGTACACTGATACACCTCACAACTATCGGGTGTACTTTCTGACCAATAGGATGACAATGGTTCATAGGGATGTCAAGTTTGATGAGTATAAGGCCATGCGAGTCATGTGTATGTCCTTTAACTTGCAGCCTATAAGTATCAACAATGCGCTCCATCATTAAGTCATAACTTTGGAAATTTTTCTCATCATGGCCTATTGATCTACAAAATTTACAAAAAAACTGATTCGGGGTCTTCACGTAATTTTGAAATAGGTAGCAATATTTAGAGCGATGTTGGCCTCTCATTCTACAAATTTCGCACCATAGACCTGGGTTTACCATATTAGGCGCTCCACTTTCCAAATAATATTTCAACACGGGGCATTGATCCTTATAATGAATCTATTCTTTGCATTTTGTACACCATACTTCTAATATGGTATCTTTACCTTCCTTGAGATCCTAGAATTCTAAGGTCAAATTGGCTAGCTGACTCTATATTTTTTGTACTCCTACATGAGTATCTATGATTGGCGAAGCTTCAAGCTTCATCGCAATATGCAATGCTTCAGCTTGAGTCGTGATCTTCTACTTTGTCAAAGGTAACCTAATATGTGGCAGTAGTGCAACTATCAACCACCCTTTATTATGTTTTGGGGGTATATTAAAGCTTACTTGACCCATCAACACCTTGAATCATTGATCCAACTCCCACATAGATTTAGTCACTTTTTGTTTGATTTATTTTATCTCTAAGATGCACTATGATTTTGATTCGGCTTCTTGAATTTTTATATCAATGCTTCCTTAATTTCATCCAACGAAAAAGTCAGGTTAGTCACAGATTATTTCATATACCAGGTGCCCAACCACTTATTGGATCTAAATTGGCAGAGATGGTGCAGGCACAAGTGGTATAGGAACTGCTACTATAAGGATGTTAGCACCTACCACAAAAGAGCTTGACATTAATGACATTTTCATATTAAATTAACAAAACAAGAGGAGTTCATATATCAACAATTTTCAGCTCTAAATGCCTCTAAATAATAACTTAATAATTCACAAAATGAATAATAATCATTATAGACACTTAGTATAGGCATAAAATTATTCAGTTAAATCATGAAAATTTTTTACAAAATGGAGGCTCAATGCTCCCCCACGCTAACTTTCTTGCATGTCCTCATGCAAGCCAAACCATAAGATTATAAAACCATGGAAGAAGGCAGGGGGATGTTTAAAGAGCATACTATGCTTCCCAATAAAATAATCAGCAAGAAATCTCAGCAAGGAAATATGAAGATATCATGGTATGTCATCATTTTTTAAGCATTCATTAAGTCTGCAACATCACTATTACAGTGCCAACTAAAACCATGTTACAACCCTTATGAAAGTATCGAGTGTAGGAATGATAAAATTGCAACAATATTGGGTTCTTGAAAGCAATGCTTTGTACCATACATTATGGAAAAAGAGTATTGCATCTTTATGATAGACATCACATACCTACTATCATGTTTCAAATGAATTCCCTGCTTATCATAGATTTCAAAGTTATTATTTCTGTCTAGAGTCTTATTAATAATCATGATAAAAATCAAATCTTTGTTGAAAAGGTGCAATTTCAAGAAAATTACCATAGGATTCCTACACCTAATACAACAATCATGTACTTAGGTCACATAGTGTTTATTTAGAGGCAACCACAATCAATAGACATTGTTTTCCATCAACACCTAGTGAGTAATCATTGTTGAGTAATTCATCACTCTAAATACCATAAAAATTAAGTGAGTTATGATACCAAAAAACAGAGATAAAAATAGAGCAAAATGACACCTTCCTGGACCAATCAGCAAATTGAACACTCTAAATTTTGTTGTCATTCGGATGCAAAAAATGAATTTCTTCTTAATTCAGTACAAAGAATTACCTTCACTAAGGGTACCACATCATTAATGATTCCTAATTTTTGAAAGATAGAACTCAAAGCATCTTGCTTAAATCATCTTAAAACCATTATCCAATAAATAAAATGATGAGTTTTATGGAAAGAGAAAGACAACTGAGTAAATCATAATATGCAATTAAGTTTAATACCACAAACATGGCCCTGCTACCATAGGTGTCTATAACCTTGACAAGGATATCTTTTAACCCAATGAAATGCTTATGTCCCACTTACTAGATATAGATTTAGAGTTATCTTATTTAATTTAAAAATTAGATGAAGGCCACTGTGCTGGCTTGGTAACCAACTGATGGCAGTGCCACTCATAAGAAGTAACATGGATGAACAGGTCAGCTCGTGATGAGACCTCTTGTCTTCCAGCATTTCAGCTAAAAGCCATTACTCTGGCTTGGTGACTAGCACAACAATGTCATGCATGTTAGGTCCCATGATCGTGATAGGTCAGCTCATCACGAAACCTCCTATCCTCCACTAAATCTTTTAAAAATTCTGATTGTAGTTAACTTCAAAGGTTACTTAATAAGTGGGGAGACAGATCTACTCCTTAAGTGTACAAGATGGCGTGAAACGTTTTTAATGACTAATCATTACTAGCTAGTTCCTCTACCCTAAAGACTTATTAAAAATATCCCAGATAATGACTGAAAGATTCTTTAAGTTAATAATGCTAGTGTTCTCATGAATAGCTTATTATGATATATACAAGAGTGGTCCACCATAGGGGGCTCTCCAATAGTACCTTCTAAAGGAAACTAAGAGAAAAATATATATCTCAGATGAAAACTTCACTAGAGTGGTTAATCACGGTTAATTTTTCAAAATCACAAGGTATTAGAGGGAATCATACTCAACAAGATTTGTCACAAATGTGTGTGTTAACAACAAATGTGGATCAAAAGTAGTTTTAGTGGCTATGCTTTGAAATTCAAAACCCCAATTGCATTGTTGTAACAACTTTATTCATGGCATTTCTTTATTCTTCTACCCTACTCTACCCTAAGAAGCAAAATACTCTCTTTTAAGTATAGGAGGACTTCCAATGCAACCAAGTGCACAACAAGAGGACAATCATAGTCATGTTCAAATTTAGAAAGTATATGCGATAAAATACCAGAACATGAGGTACCAGCTGCATTAACTGATGTGATGCTACAAATTATTGAACGATAAGGGAGGGATGAATACTAACACTCATATGAAACCAAAGATCCTATTAGATCCATATACTCTTGGTTATTTGATTCATGGAAAAAATCTGGTGCATTATGAAAATCCTCCAATCTTCTTTGTTCATCCTCTAAAGTGTAGGCTGGATCATGTTGGTGTTCTTCAATCTCTGCTTCTGATGGCTTCTCCTCATCAAGCATGATCCATAGCTTCTTAGTCTCCCTAGGAATATCTTATGGTTCTTCATGATTCTCTTCTCCCAGAGGAGCAGACTAATTTCAAATTGATGCCAAGATGTGTTCTTTCTGTAAAGCACAGACCCTAGCTTCTGCTAGAATTTGAGATTGCCCTTTCAATGGCATCACACTTCCTGGCATTTTCCTACTAGCTAGAAAGTATTGTTAGCACCTGGATTGAGAGCGGCGGGTTCTTTTAGCACCTGAAAAACTTGAAAGATCAATTTCAGTAAAAATAAAAAACCAAGATTGTAAACTATGGAAATCACACTTGTGGAAATTAAATAACCTCTATTGCAGAAAAAAGTAACACACTTTGCAGTAAATAAATTGCTCAAAAACTCAATTGAAATAAATCAAGCATCACACTTTGCAGAAAGAAAAATTACTCATAAAAACTAAATTGCAGTAAAAGAAACAAAACATGCATCACGCTTTGTAGTAAAGGAAATAACTCATTTGTAGAAAGGAAAACTTGGCTTATGAGCTCTCTAGGAATGTGATCCATTATGCTTCAACAAGCAAGGGGAATCTCGTTAATCTAGAAATTCAATTGCGAAGGAAAGGTAAAAGCATGACAAATTTTTGGGGCCTTATCCTACAACGCCTCCTCAGCAACAACACCAAAATGTCAGGCGGTATAAATGCAAGAATTACACCAACATTTAATTTGTCAATCTGGGTAAGTAAACTTAGAGGCGTAGCACAATATATGCTAGAATATGACCTTCGCGATCTGTTAAATAAAAACCAAACTCTTGCAATAAATTCAAAAGGAGAATCATTCATGAAAAATAAACAAGACTCTTTAAAGCAAAGTAAACACACTCCGGGAATCTACTTTTGGCTCCTCTTCTGGGTTGAGTTGACTCCTGCAGTAAGTCTTCCTCAATTGTCCAGGGGACAAGGGATTGTACGCCCCAATCAAAAGAGAGAGATTCAAGAAATAAAGAATGCAAAACCTCTTAAAAATTACTGCTATGTTACAAACATGAAACTAGAAATCACATGGCAACTTCATTCCACCTAATCTAAGGAAATAATCAAATGCTTTAAAAAGAATCAAGATAATAATGCACTACTTCTCTTAACGACAATTCAGTACTTTAGTTGTAAGATAAATATGCAATAAGAACCAATATATAACTTGTGTTGTTTACCTTGATCTTATTAAATACTTCCTTATAATATATGCAACATTTAATTATAATGAATAATTATGTGAGCGTTTTGTCAAAAAGGTTCACAATCTTTCCTTATGTAGATATGGGCATCTTCTTGCAAAAGTGCAGGAATCTGTCTCATATAATATTCAAAGGCAATCATGAACACATGTCAAGTTAAGTTAACCAGAATTCTTGCTCAACAATTATTTCACCATTGCGTTCTGGAAATAAACCTTATTATGCAGCAATGAGATCTGGGTAAGTCTTTGTAAGAATAAATAAGAGACACAGTTAAAAAATTCACTGTTTACTGTAGTTCAATCTTTATGAAAATACATCCAAAAGAATTGATATTAAACTTAAATAACCAGAGCAGTAAAATAAAGCTTTTGGAATGAAATTGAAAAATAAATGACTAAAAGAAGATCTATGAAATGAAATTGTGAAATTATCTAAGATCACACTCACACGAAGAAAAATAAAATGCAGCAAAAAAAAAGTTAATAGGTTTGGGGCAACGAACTGGCTGGTGGGCCCAACCACCCAACTCGTTTCCCTTGCAATGATTAAGTCACAATCTTCAGAATAGTATGGAGAAACAAAATTAATCAGAAGTGATTGCTAGATAAACTCATTTCAGAGTAGAAACCAAAATTCAGAATTTAATGCCAAAGAAATTCATTTCAGAAGTCTTGTTACAAATTCATAAAACAATGTTGTGTTGGTTCTAGTGGTCCCCTCAAGAGATCCTCCCACTCGTGCATAGCTCCTCCCTTCCTGCACAACAAGATCGATTCCCTCATGAAAAAAATATGATTTACATAATACAATCTACCATATACAAAAAACCAACGCTCACACCTATGTGACTCCTTCCTTTTATAATGTGCTTTCATGATAATTTTGGCTCTATTCCTTAGAAAACAACATGGATATTGAATCCCAACTGATATTCATCAATATAATATCAGTACAATCTTTTACCCATTTAAGGAATGAATATCTGGCACGAATTTCCCAAATTTGGCCATTTTCTACAATTCTGGGAAAAACGATTTTTTTAACAAAATGCCTCCAAAGAAGTTTGCATATCTCCTCAACCATTACGAATTTCGGAAACCTATTTGGAGGAAATCTATCTTGCTATATTTACAACAATAAACTCTCTCATAATTTTCTGGTTTAGATCCATTTCCTTGGAAATCATGCCCGAAAATGATTGTTTGAAATTTGAGATGCTAAAATTCTAGAAAAACAATCTATTTTAGAAAACGGCCTCAAAGACCATTATGTTACTTTTATACCGTTACAAATTTTAGAATTTTTTTTCGCAATTTGCTATATTGGACCAAAACCCATGTTCCAGAATTTCTCTATTACCCTTCACCTCCATGTAAATCGAAGCGGAAGTTGGCATTCTGGAAATTGTTGTGAATTTGGGGTTGAGGCATTAATTATTGCCTAAACATAAATCCGTATGACCTAGGTGTATCTGAGCTTATGTGGAAGTGTTCAGACACCATTTTGAACAAAAACCTCTTTCATATTTACCTAGAGATGTGTCAATGTATGAAAGCCCCAAATTAGTGCATTAATGTTGGCGGAGGCATGTTGGTGCAGGCACAACTGGTATAGGAATTGCTACTATAGGAATGTTACCACCTACCACAAAAAAGCTTGACATTAATGACATTTTCATATTAAATTAACAAAACAAGAAGAGTTCAGAGATCAACAACTGTCAGCTCTAAATGCCTCTAAATAATAACTTAATAATGCACAAAACAAATCATAATGATTATAGACACTTTGTACAGGCATAAAATTATTCAGATAAATCATGAAAATTTTGGACAAAATGGAGGTTCAACAGTCTAGTTAAGAAAAACATCAAGTCCACTCAGGGGTTGGACACCTAGAGGGGTTGGTTGGATCTTTAAGGTTCTTTAGCTCCCGAGGAAGGTTAGATTGATCTTGCCTTTCGGTTCAACTACTTTAACTATACATGGGGAGTTGAATCATATCATAGTAATTATTCATCACATATTTACCTTGGCAAGCCAATAGCTTGGGTAAATTTCGGAGGAGCATGTTACAAATAGGTTCTAGTTAATAAATGAAGGAGGGAGCATAATATGAGGAGATCCAGGGACAGATTGAGGAAGACGATCAATAGGCTCATGTTGAATCTTATCAATAGGGAAATATGTTATTTCAACTTGATCCTTAGACTGTCTAATTCCAATAGGATATATGAGAGCTTCAGGAGTTGGACCACTTGATCCAGCCGCCCTACAAGCATTCTTCATCATATAAATTGTTTATAACTAAAATTTCATTAAGTAATGAATTTCATGGAAGATGAGAAATTTCACGGGTAATAATTTCCTTATTATCAGTTGAAGGTTTTTCCCAACTTACAGAAAGTAGGCAAGACAATATTAGGAGTAAGATCTGGCTAATTTGTAACTTGCAAATTATCATGATGATCATCAAAATGAGGATTTGTTTTATATTGAACATGTTACAGAGAATCATAAAACGAACGTCAAAATCTTTCAGTCAAATACATCCAGTCCACATATCTCTCGAGAAATTCACAACAAATATGAACAAAATTACTAGCAAAATCTTCTAATGTTTCTTCGAGTTGCATTATAGGTTTATCTATCCTTTTAAAAGCATATTGAAAATCGTACCTGCCAAAGGCCTCATGAAGTCAACTGATGGGTTTCTCGAACGAATGGATCAAAGTGATTGGAAATGTGTGACACCACCACTTGACACGACCTTAAAGTGTGAAGATAAAGAACCTACCAATAACATATTTACAATGTATTTTGTTAGAGTGATAGAAACGAATAATGGCACATGTTCCCAAATTTTTTTGTTCGACTCTCGTCATCAAAATTCCACTGTGACAAGTGATAGAATATTTTTGTGGCCACTGAAAGGTTTATGTTTTTAGAAAAACAACCCAAGATAGAGATTTGGGACAAATCCATTTAAAAATATGAAACTAAAAACAAACTCCAAGGGCTAAGATTTTCATTTGGTCCTCCTTCTGGTGAAAAAAATATATTGACAGTGTTCGGTGCTCCCAATAACTAGGGTTCTCCCTAGTGTGAAGTCCCAATTAGACCTCATACCATTTAGGATAGGAACCCCGTCTGGTATGTGGCCTTAGCTAACACCATGAATGTTTTCGCTCCTGGTTTCCAAATGAAAGGATGTCAGAGTGAGGAAAAGAATGAAATTCTCAGACAATGAAGCCAAGTTAGCCCAGGATTGGAAAACTGTAAAAATAGCTACAAGAAAGTCATAAAAAATAAGAAGAAGTATACCATGAGAAGGATCAGTAAGCCAAATCCCACTTAGACATACATGAGCAAGAACATGCTAGAGGTTAATTGCAAATCAATTCACAATAGATCATCAACATGGTGTGGAATTACTAAGCTTAGATTCGAAAGAAAACATACATGTAATAGCTACAAACCAATCCATAACATATTTTCCCTATTAAAGCGCACATGAAAACATAGTAAAAATATTAGACAAACAATATAGTTGATGTGAATAAGCATGGGAATCAATGCAAAACATGAAGAACATATTATTAGTGTTGCTGCAAATACAGTACATATCCTACAATTGATCAAATTCCAACCATGGAACAGGGGCTGTTCATATCATTATCCAACAAAGTCCTAGCCTCACTACAACTCACCCTACTGGATGTCAAGAGCTGAGTGCCTCTAGATTGCAAACATCAATCATCTATCTAATCCTAGCCACAATTCAAGTGCTAAAACTCTCCTTGAAATGAGGCGTGAGGGTATACTTATAGAGGTGAGATGATTTTTCACCTTCTCCTGTGACATTTCATCTACCCTCATGACTCTTGAGCTTACTCACTTCTCTCTCACGCCTAATGATTGTTACATGCTTAAATCAATCTCAGTATAGATACTAACATTATGATGGGAAATATTTATATTATGATGAAATAGAAGAGGAAGATGTACATGATTCTTAGAAACCCTGGAACACTTATTTTCAATGCAATTTCTAGGCTATAAGACTAAGTTGTGTGGTTCATGGATGCGTTTAATCATCATTTCCTTTCTATGACATCTGCCATCATGGTTGATACTGTAGAGTCCAAGAACTTCTTTACCTTGACATCCTTTTTTCTCATCTTTCCTCCTTTTCCCTATCCCTATCATATTAATAAATGCAATAAATATGAGGCTTTGTTAAGGTAAGTACATACATGACCTCTTTTTCATATTTCTCCATATTCCTTATTGCTTTATTAAAGTTTTCATTTAGTTATGGAAATGACTTGATTCTGCAGCTAATCCACATATCTGCATCTACTTCTGTCGTTGACAGGGTTCGCGTGTGCCAACTCAGAAAAGGAGTACATCGGTAAATGAAGAATGATCCCCTCATGGATTTCTTCTTGTTTACTCAAACCAATCCATCAAGAAAATCGCACTGTAACGTGGTCAACCATGACAGTTAACTGTAAGATAATATGTCGAAACAGAGTCCGGGTTTTACAAAATATTATTGATTTTCTTTTCCAAATAGAAAATTGATGATTAAGGGATATGATTTGGTTTGATCAGGATTGTAATGAAGATACTTAGGCTTGAATTTCTCGTGCTGTTAATTAAGAAAACGTTATAAGAACAATGGCCGCTCTGTGTTTTGGTGTGTGCCACTTTATGTAATTTTGAAGGCATCCTGGTAAAACTATTTTCCGATTAATAAATCTTGGTTCATACATTCTATGTTGTGTTGATTAAAGTTGTTGACTGCCTCGTGAAAGGCACCTGTGTTCAAATTAGGTCTTTGACTCACTGCAAATAGATTTTCTTTGGTTTCATAGAATTAAATTATGGATGCTCTATTTTATGTTTTATGATGTAGTCCAATGGAGTTCACGATTAAATTGAAATCTACATCCGTAATTTCATTTGCTTTATACCTAGAATAACTTGATCATTTATTTTCTTTCTACCTAGTATAGTTCAGTCATTTCATTCACAATGTTATTGCATAACGTATTAATCGTGTTCTTGTCTTTACTTTTGCATTGAGTGAAGCCGCAATAGTTAAGAGTGACAATATTTTCTTAGCAACTGAATTCAAGTATCATTCATTGTCCAATTCGATAAAGTAGATCTTATTTACATAATTTTATTCTTTCATAGTTAGTCTAGTTTGGCTGTAGCATAAAAATCCAAACATAATAAAAAACAATCTAACAGAGTATAGTTAGGATCACTACTCAACCATCCCACAAATTTTGATTCAATTAAGATTAATTTTAGAATAACCATCTAACATATCTCAAGGATAATACTCTAATATAGGCAGTAACATCATTTCCATACTGATTCTAGAGTTAGACATTAAACATAACATAAACATCTTAATGACATAAGTAACTTCTAACACATACAGTGCACATGTACTTCATCAGTTTATCTGCCCTGGTCAATGATTTATGCTTACAATTTAAGAACATTAAATTGACTAAACATTTTGGCGTCGTTGCCGAGGAATTACATATAGAAGTTTAAAAAAAATAAAAAATCAATTCAAAACACGATATGCATAGGGAAAGAGACTCTAGAAGTAGATTTGTAGGATGAGGAAGAAGCTTAATTCCCACAAATCCACTCACTTCACCACAACTTTGAAATTCCACACCACCTACTCAAACCTGAATTCCATTTGTAGGTCGATAAAGGCTTCCTGAAGTCTCAAGATTAGAAATACAATCCAGAACTTTACCTACTTCATCTATTGATGTTGTAATTGAAGAAAATCATGCATCCCCAACTATAGGAGTAGTTTTTCTACCTTCCACTGGTGAACAAATTCTAGTAGAAGAATTAGAAATTCCCAGTGAAGAAGAGGAACAAGAAACTTGTTTTGGCCACCCATTGATAGAAGAACCAGAAGAATTAGAAGAACCTTACATTAGTTCTTAAGAATCTGCCATGGTTGAAGAAGGGGGAGGTGAGGTACACAATGTCAATGGTGAGGAAAATAGGATTGGAGAAGGTAGAGGTAGAGGAGGAGGTGGAGATAGAAATAGAGGAAGGGGTAGAGGTAGAGGAAATCAAGATCCTTTTGGATTTCCTATTTTTTATGAAGATACAACCCTCACAATGAAAAATATTTCACCTTCTATTTTTCCTAATTTCCATGGAAAAAGAAGTGAAGAGCTAGAGACATTTCTCTTCGAATTTGAAGTATTATGTAGATCATATGATTATCTACATGATGCTCAAAAACTGAAATTGTTTCATGCTACCTTGAAGGATCCATCATTAAAATGGTTCATGATTTTAGGGATGAATTCTATAAGAACATGGGCACAAATGAAAGAAGCTTTCTTAGAGAAATATAGAGATTTTTGTATGCCTCATAACATTAAAGATGAATTCTTCAAAATGACACAAAAGAAAGATGAAAATCTTGAAGACTTAGTAGAGAGATTTGTCTATAATATTAAAAGAGAAAAAATGGATAATTTGGATGAGGAAACCTTGAAATCCCTTCTACTTAAATCTATCAATGATGAATGGATCGATATCCTTAACTTAACAGGAAAAGGAGATATTTCTCAATTACCATTTGCAGATATATGTGATTTATGCATATCTCAAGGGGTAAAGCACGAGTTCGAAAAAGTCCTAGAGACCCTCTCTTATCAAGAATCAATAAATCTGCAACTAGGACAATCAATAGTGCAGAATTAGGAAGCTTGCTTGATACTTTCAAGATAGATATTTTAAGGAGTTGAAGTGAAAAAATAGATACCCTTAAAATACAAAACAAGCAAAAATCTGAAAATGTTGCATTATCCATTTTATGTCCTAGATGTCGAAAGAATCAAGCCCTAAGAGAATGTCCTTTAGACTAAAAAACTATAGAAACTTGTTCCACATGTGCAGATAACCATGATACTAAGGAGTGTCATTCTTTACCATGTCTCAAGGCTGTATTTAATGATGAAGGGATACCAGAATAAGTAGACCCCCTTTACTTTATTTCCAAGAGACCATGAGAGAATTCTAAAACAAATCAACCACAAGGCTTTAGATCACAACAATTTGCGCAGTCTTCAAAAAATAATTGGAATCCATCTTGACAGCCTCGGGCCCAGCCATAATCACAATCTTGGAATCAAGGATGGGAAAATCCTTATGGGGCTTATGCTCAATATCAACAATATTCACCATCTTATCCCAATTTTCCACCACAATTCCTACCCCAATCTAATCAAATTTCTCAAGCCAATCAATTACCTCAAGTCCAAGTTCAGAATCAAAATCGACAACTCTCCCTACCATTTGCACAAAAATCAAATCAATTACCCGCTCAATCACTTATGGATCCCAATAATAATACGTCACAACAACAACCTACTTACAATATGGAAGGGAAAAATCCTCAAACCTATGTAATAACTCCACTAGATATAAATAATGTTCAATTAAGATATGGAAGAGTATTGCAAAGAAAACCCCCTACTGTTATTCACGAAGAAAGGACAAATATTCAAAAACATAAAAACCAATCTGAAGAGGGAGAAATCTCTCTCCCTTAAAAGAGAATAATCAAATTGAAAATGTTCCAATAAATACTCTTTTCATAGGACAGGCCTTGGTATCCATTAGACCACCTTTTCCTAAAGGGTTGAAAATTGATGGAGTAAAAAAACAAATAACATTGCCTGATTATAATATGATGGATGATTCAAGAAATGTTTGTATAAAATTTTATTTTTTGCAAGCCATGAAAGAAATATTGATCTTTGCAAAAGCAATTAAGGAATTAAGTACTCAAAGATCAGGAAGAAAAAAAAGATATAAAAATAATTCAATTAGTCGAGAAAATTGTAGACATCATGATGGGGAAAAAAACAATCCAAAAATATCTATATCCAAGAAACCCCATTGTGAAAATCCACATCAATAGGATTGATATACCAAACACACTAATTGATCTAGGAGGAGTCATAAACATAATGAGTAAACAAGTTATGAATTCACTTAGGCTTCCTAACCTTCAATACACACCAACATTATTACAATTAGCTGATAGGTCTAAAATTAAAATTGATGGTGTGTTGGAAGATGTTTGTGTATCCTTAGATTCTTGGGAATATCATGTTGATTTCATGGTCTTAACTCCCAAGAATAATTTAGGAGGACATCCATTAATCATAGGAAGACCTTGGTTAGCTACAATTGATACTTTCATCAGTTATAGATCAGGTGAAATATTTATCTCAGATGGAAATTCTACAAAGAAATTTACATTATACCCACCTGCAAAAACAACAATAGAAATAGAGAATGAGGAATCGCTAGATGATGAAGATGATATACAACCTATTTTCACTACTGAACAAGTAAGAGACGAGGAACAAATTTTAAATCTACTAGAAAATAATGAATCTTCCTCACACCATAACTGTAGTCAAAATGAATATCTCTCATATAGACAAGTATGATTGATCTCTATGGAGAAATTTGGGAATTCTTCAATAGAAACTGTTTTAGGAAAAGCTTTGAATATTAATGAAAATATGGAAGAACTACAAAAGAATCAACTAGTAGAAGTTTTACAAATACATTCTTCTACTTATGCATGGGAATACACTGATATGAGAGGAGTTGATACTAAAACTTGCATACATAATATCTACATTGAACAAAGTGCAAGACCATTCAAACAACCATAATGAAGAATGAACCCAAATTTAAAAGAAATTGTTAAGGAGGAATTTCAAAAACTGCTAAATGTAAATTTCATCTATCCAATATCATATATTCAGTGGGTTTCATCCCTAGTAATAATTCCAAAGAAAAGTGGGAAATGGAGAGTATGTATCGATTATAGGGAACTGAATAAAGAAACATTAAAAGACCACTTTCCACTTCCTTTCATAGATCAAGTCTTGGACATATTGGCAAGGAAAGAATAATCTACAATTTTGGACGATTTTAGTGGATATAATCAGATTTAAGTAGCACCTGAAGATCAAGATACAACCAAATTTACCTATCCATGGGGAACTCATGCTTACCGAGTACTTCCCTTTGGATTATGAAATGCTCTGACAACATTCCAATGAGTAGTCCTCGAAATTTTCTCTAATCTTATTCATGATTGTGTGGAAGTGTATATGGATGATTTGACAGTTTATGGACATTCTTTTAACAAAGCACTTGAAAATTTAGAAAATTTTCTAATAATATATAAAGAAACAAATCTTTCGTTAAATCA
>APFE030042841.1:6738-26579 GCA_000404065.3 Pinus taeda | reverse complement strand
TCACCAAAACGATTGGTGACCCACATGGTGATGTGCTAGGCCTGATGAACCCTTTCTCGAGCAACTCTTGCACCTGCTTCTTGATTTCAGCATTCTCTAAAGCAGATAACCTGTACATCCCAATGTTAGGCAAAGGAACATCTTGATGCAAAACAATATCATATACTATTCCCTTTTTGGGTGGCAGACCTCGAGGTTCTTGAAACAAGACATCATACTTTGAAACAATCTTTTCTATATCAGCTTGCTGATCAGAATTATAGCCCTCAAATGCATTGGTTTTATCAGTTTTCTTTTCCTTTACAACCATTAGTAAGAACTGTTTACAGGAATTTATCATTCTTTTCATCTGTCCTGAGTTTATGAGGGTATAATTATTCCTGAGCTTTTGAGCTCTTACAAAGTATTCGATTCCTCCTTTAACAAGTAGATACTTGTTCTCGGCTCTATAGAAAATGGCCTTTCTATCATACGAGTAAGGACTTCCTAAAACAATTCCAAATATATCCAAGGGAATTACATCTAACTCAACCTCATCTACAAATGCTGACCCAAAAGAAAACTTGAGTTTGCACTATCTAGTCACTTGTAGTTGTGCTTTATCATTCAACCATCCTAATGGGTATGGTTTCTTATGAGGTGTAGTTGTTAATACCAATTTCTTTACAATTTATTCAGAAATTAGATTCACTTGTGAGCCACTATCAAACAAAGTATCAATCTTTTGATTTTTGGAAACAACTCGAATATGGAAAAGCTCATGTCTTTTTCTCTCATGTTCTTCATCAATAAAAGATTGAGTAGAATTACTAGTAGATGCTTCAGAATTCTTACCTTTTATACCTGTGGCTGCAATGATTGTTTCATCTCCCGAGTCTGACCCCAAATCTTTCTGAATAGCTGCAACAGTCTTCTTCTTCTTGCCCTCGGACTTCTTAGGTCTCAACTCTGGATGCAAAATCCAACAGTGCTCGTCATCATGCCCCTCCTTTTTATAGTGAGTGCATGAAGCTTTCCCCTTTTATGCAGTGTTAGCCTTCCTTGCTTTCCACTTCTGCTTTCTTTTCTCCTTGCTCTTGTTTATAGTGGGTTGGGATGGTCCCCCAACTTCTGGATTTCCATTCTTTCCTCTAGCTTCTAGATGAGTAGCTTGTACATATACCTCATCTATACTAGTGGGATTAAACATGAGGATAGTATGCCTCATGTAGTTGTGTAGACCACCAATGTACTTCAAAGGAGTTTTTGGCGAGTTTAATGAGATACCCAACATCAATGCTCTCTTTCTGAACTCTTGAGTATACCCTTGCACACTTTGCCCTTTCAACTGCCGAAGAGTTTTCCAACTCATCATGGCTTGTTGCATGTAGGCCAATGCATAGAACTGATTTTTGATTGCAGCAACAAATTCACTCTAGAAAGAGATGGTCTTACCATGCTTCTTCATATCAGCTTGGGTTCTGCCTTCCCACCAAACCAAAGTAGTGCCTCCTAGAAGTAGCCTTGCCAGCTGAATCTTACTCTTGTGCGAGTCTATGTTCTGAACTCTGCAATACACATCAATTTGTCTAATCCAATTGTCCAACTTTTCAGCATTTAGCTCTCCATCATATATAGGCAAATCAAATTGAACATCTAGTTTAATCAAAGATGCTTTCTTATTATGCACAGGGCTATTAGGAGGTGTAGGGAAGCCTTCTTCTTTTCCCTTTCCTTTTGAGTGGTCATTGGAATGATATTCATCTTCTTTTTTATCTTGTTTAGAGCTTAATGAATCTTTGTCCTTATGCTTTCTAAAGTCCCTATACATTTCTTCTACCATAGACTTTATAGCTAGGAAACTTTCTATGAATTGAGGGTCTGGCCCTATAGAACCTTCTTCTGACATTGTCTCCGAGAATAGACTCTCCCAATTTCAGGATTAGTTTCCACCAACTCTCCTTCTCCTAATTTGAGCTTTGATCTAGTGAGCATTCACAGCTAAACCAACACAAGCTTGTCTAACCTTACAACCTAGTGCTCTGATACCACTTGATCTGATAATCACCCAATGAGTGACCTCAGTTGAATATTTATTAAACAAAAGGTATTACAGACTCATGTGCTGGTGTGTGTGTTCTGTGTTATTGAAACAATGGATCGATCAGATTGCCAATACATAGAAAATAAGTGGAAAGACAGCAAAGAAATACAGTAAGCAACACAAAGACACAAATAGTTTTTAATAAAGAGTTCACCCTATTCTCCAGGGCTACGTCTCCGGTCCAGCTTCAATGGTGTCCTTGTTTTATTGTGTCTTACAACAAAGAGATTACAATACATGTACTCAATATGAGTTCTCCTGAAGCAGATTTCGCTTGGTAGGTTGGTTCTTGGATTCCCCAAGCCACTCGGAGTACACAAACTCTTTTTCTCCCTACCAGCTCTGTGACCCTTGGTCTACAGTGGAAAGAGCCAAATGTGATGCTCAGTCCAGATAGATTCCTCTAGGGGAAGGCTCGAGTCTTCAAGCTATTTGGTACTTGACACTGCCTGTGGTCAGCTCGACCCTCTGTCTCCTCTTCTTGGCTTTACTGTTCTCTGTGTTCAGTCCCCCTCTCAGGGTTCATCGTTCACCATCTCTCTTGGTTGCTTGGACTCCTCTCAGTTCGGGTTCCCAATCAACTCCCCTTATTCGACTGTCTCCGTCCATGGCTTTAGCGATTCGATCTCTATGCCTGTTCGGTTCCTCTTCTGCCTACGTTGATTCACCTACTGCAGCTGTGCTTGGAGTTCCTTGTTCAACGTCAGCATGAACGCTCGGGAAGTCGCCACATGTCCCCATCAGAACAGCGCCAGCCTGCTCGTCGATTCAATTCTTTAGTTATGTCGTGGATATGTTCTTTCTCCACCGTGGCGGTCAAACGGATTCCAAATCCCTTTAGAACACGGCTTAATTCCTTGTTGATTCCACTTCTTTCTATCGGGCGCAATCTCAGCCGTCTGATATGGGCTCCTCAAGATCCGACGTCATATGCACGTCGAGCGCGGTTGACTTGCTCGACCGGTAATGCGCGATCAATGGCGGTTTTCTCTCTCCTCCGCTGCCACGCATCGATCGGTGTATGGGATCACTCTGCTCTTGTCCAAAACCTCTTACCGTTCAAGGGCGCCCCGATCAAAACTGCCGGTTTCCAAGGTGCGGGTCCCGCCTTTGTACTTTAGTGCTTTTACCTTTTTGCGCCCACGGTCCTCTGGTTCCCCCACGCGACTGGGTGCTTGGGCTTTCCCATTTTGGCCCTGTTGGCCTAGCGTGCATCGAAAATCACCTCCTTTTCCCGATCGGGGGCTCCCAAGGGCTACTTTGGCCGCCTGTGCGGTCTCCATGGGCCTCGGTCAGCGCGCTTTGATCGAGGTCCTCGTCGTTCCACGTCGGCTGCCATGGCCACTGGTTCCAGGTGTTTTTTGATGCTATTTTGGATTTCATTAGAGATTTGTTCGACCTAATTCAGTCATGGTTCTTGACAGTCTTTCTATGGATCCGATTCGGATCAGGAAATTAAAATATTTCCATAAAAACCCTCATTTTCATTTAGCCTAAGTTTTAAATATACACATGAAAATGTTTTAGACTTGGCATTTTTCCATTTAATGTCATATTAACTACTAATTTATATTATTAAATAATTCCCCTGTAAAAATTTACCCAATCCCGTATTATTCTAGCTATGTAAGAACCCCAAATTCTTAAATATCCCACCCCTCAGTTAAAATATAACCATAAACACTTTTAATTGGGATTAATTAGTTAATTTGTAACTAATGAAGAACCCCAAACCCCGCCACATTAAATAAGGATTAATTGACCCTCACGGTTAATTAATAGCTTTTTCCACCAATCCCCTCACTCCCGATGCATTTAAAAAACTTTAAACATGTCGGGCCTGCCCTCCATTAAACTCTCGTCACATCACCTCTCTGATAGCCATCCAATCAAGCCTCCCAGATCCGATGACTATCGTGCATATCGCATAGCCCTGCGCGACCGAAAGTTAGCGTGTGATCTTGAGCAGTTTTGTACACAGTGCCCTCGCCACGCGTCGCTCATCCTATGGAGTCGTGCGGCTCCCCCCAAATACTGCCTCCCATCCATTAGCGGTGCGATGAAAACCGCTTACCGCCTCCCGCTAAACGACAAAACATCATATCATTCGCCCGCTGACGCCACCCGTCCAAATCCCGAAACCTGCCAAATTTTTGACATTGTATAAAAAACAAAAGAAATCATTTTTTCATTCTATTCTATAAACACATACGTCCGTGAAAACGTAACGATGAGGTCAACTAGCTCATGCTCCCAACCGCCAACCAACTTCAAAATTTGCAGTCAATGCTACTCAGAGTCCTCCATTCACACCCAGTGTACCTACATTTCGTTTCTTGTCACTAAAAATAGGTATTTACCAATTCTCATCAAGAAACCCTCTGAATACTTGCTTTCTCTGCAATTAATTGAAAGGAACCCAAAATTTAACCATAATTCAGTTACCACATTTGAAATTCAAGATCCCCAGACCCTTTGTTTTCACCAATTTCCCATAAAAACCCCAGTTTCCTATCTGAATCCACAAGAACCAAAATGGAAACCCCCGTTGCCCTAAATATTGCACCTATGACTATCCCCCACCGTGACTTAGATTATCTGCCCCTTGCAGATAAGGATTTTCAAATAAAAGACTTGAGCACTGATAAAGACCATCTGAAAATATTTTGCCAATGCTGAGACAATCACTTGAATGGTAATGATACCATAGGACTGTGGGAATCCAATCTCCTAATGCACTTTCTCCCCTCTGTACACATTTTATCTGACATTATCCATCAGTGCCATGCAAATTATGACCCCAACCTCATAGCAGTGATGTCTTCCAATCAAACAGTCCTCTTTACAATTACTGCAGACTCCATTAATGAGATGCTTCAATTTCAACCTAGTCAAGCCCTCACCCCCATTTCCCTTGGAGACTTGCTTGAGAAATCATCCAAATTGTCCAAGTCTGAACTGAGTCACCTGTGTCAGACTTTCATATATAAGGAACATCAAACCAATAATCCCCCTCCCTATCTATCAATTTTCTTCACAAAAACAGGTAGAATTATAGTTGATATGATAGCTGAAATCATGGGATTTAATACCAGTGAATATGAGGATGAATTGACCTTAGTTTTGATGACCATATTTACCCCTGGTCAGCCCTCTACTGTCAAGTACAATTATGCTGCATTTATTGCTGAGAAAATCTATAACCAGTTCATGAGACTGGAAAATGAGAAAGTATTCAAGTACTCAACATTCATAGATCACCTCATACTCTATTATCAGTATGACAAATTCCCATTTTCTATGAATAAACTTGACACAAAGGGTAATCCAAGGTCAGTGATTTTTTGGACATCTATCTTCCACCATTCTTTTGCTTGTCCCTATTCATATAATGAGTTCATTGACCAATTTGTCCACCCAGTGACTACCATGCTGATGGGAAATCCTCCTCCTAGGATTAGTGATGAAATCAAAAGGATCCTTTAGCTATCCAAACAATACAAGGTAGGTGATTGGTACTTGTACCAGAATCACACAAAGATTAGGATATATGGTTGTGAGCTTCCCCCATTCAAGCTACCAAAATATGTTCCAATGAGGTTGTTTGCATTGGAGTATTATAGGCAAATGATAAACTCAGATCTGATCCACTTTACCAAGGCCAAGAAGAAAGCACAGTTGAGAATCAAGGATCACTTAGGCCCATTTGTCTGCAACAATAGAAAAGCATGGAAAGCAGTAGAAGAAATCCTAGAAAACCACATGAAATTAAGTAAGAGTTTTAGTTGGAAATATGACTCACACAGCTTCATTTGTGATAGGAAAATGAAAAATAAACTATCACCATATTTTCATCACAGAATCCCAGAAATTGAGCAATATGCTAATATAGATCAATGGAGAGAAGGAAGTCTAGTAGAGATGAACAATGATAAGGTCAATGTAGAAAATGTAATGAAAGACATAGAAAAGACACTTGACCTGGATTCTTTTGAACAAGTACGAGTTGGGACTTTTCATAAGCCAACACCAGGGACTAGTGCCTCAACCACTGATACTTCTCATAGGCACTCACAGGAAACCAGTACACGATTTGCAAGATCATCACAGGAAAAAGAACAAGGAACCAACACTCCAGTAACAGGGCAATTAGGCATGTCAAAGTAGTCTGAAACCTCTCAAGAACAAGCTCAAACACAACCCCATCCAACTCAGATTAATGTGGGAGACCCCCCTGTTTTGAAAACTCCTCTGAATGAGGAAAAGAGCCTAAAAAGAGACAGAGAAGTAGCTACCCCTACCATGGTCCTTCAGACCAACTTGGTGCTAAGAGGCATAGGCTAAATCCTTATTCAGAAGAATAATTTTTTGAAGAAACTACAAGGAAAGAAGGTGCAAATAGTCAACATACATTCCCAATAGGTGGGACACCTTCTAGTTCACAAAGACAGGAGCTGGAGAGACAACAAAGTGTTGAAGTTTCATCCTTCAGGCCTTCATCCAACAAGTCCTTAGACATCAAAGAAAAAATCAAAAAGATAAAGGCCAAAAATGAACCACTAAGGGCCCAAGTCTACAATCAATATATGAAGATGGCTCCTACCAATCACACTAGGTTGATGTCAGCTTATGACATCAAGGAAGGTAAGATGCAAATGAGCTTTTTAAAGCCCAAAGTACAACAGCCTCAGCCACTTGCAGACTACCTCAAAACTAATTTTGAGGTCTTGGCCAAGGACAGTCACCCCCTAGATCAAATTGAATTACATAAGCAAATAGGGGAAATGATGTATTCTACACTGACAAGTAAGGCCATGATGGAACACAGGTTAGAGATTTCACTGAATAATACTACTACCCAATTACAGTTAGAAAGAGCCTTCTCATAGGCTAAAGACAATATAATCAAATATTTGGAAGAGTTGATTATTGGATTGGGTCATAACCCAAAAGATGTAAAAGCTGCAGAAGCCCTGATAAAAAAGAAAAACGAAGACATCGTTGCCTTGAGAAAGCAGTTAAAATTGCCTCCACTGATGCATCCACAAACTGCTAAAGTTGTTGAAAAGAATGCTGAAGAAGAGCTTATGGACCTAGTCCTCAAGCTAAATGAACAATTGAAGGAGACTGAGTAGGAATTAGAAAAATCACTAAAAAGCAGGCAGAGTGAGTTGACCTCTCAGCCTCAAAACATAGTACCAGTAGTCTCCACGACAGTCCCTTCTACACTTGCAACAACTCTTGCACCAAATGTCCCTTTGGCCACAACAGAAGCTATCACAGGTGCAATCACAGGTGCAGTTACAGGTACAAACACAGGTACATCACAGATGAGAACTTCAGGTCAAAGCACTGAGGAATTAATCAAGTCCATGGAGGAGATAAAACTCCAAGTTTATGAACTCCAAAAGGTAAAAGAAAAATTTGTCACCTTGGAGCAGAAATATGATGTCTCAAAGATCAATTCTACTGAAGAAGTGAGGAAGAATAAAGGCTTGGCTCAGCAGGTAAAAACATTGGAAAAGGATCTCACTTTTGAAAAGAATTTAACAGATATTAGGAAAATTCTATGGATCAACATCACTCAATCAATAAATGATGTTTGGTCATCCATACATATTATTTTTGAACAGATTGACCTGGTGAAAGTGGCTCCTCAAGAGATTCAAAAAACTAAGGAAGAGCTAGGGGCCTAAGGAAGCTATCAGGGTAATAAACTTTTTGAACAACAGAAATAAGTACTAGCTAGAATAGCTGAATATTGAGGATAGAACTGGAACTATCCTAGAAATCAAGAAAGTCTTGAACAAAAGGGCTTTAATGCAGAACCTGGAAAGGAGATGCCAGAATATGCAAGAGGATATAGATGAATTTATGGAAAAGTTTGGCATATTACAGAGTAAAGGACTTCCCAATCCTTTAGTGATAAATGATAAGTTAATGAGGCATGAGGACTATGTTGATAATTTGAGTCAGTATGAAAATAACCAAGCTAGTTCATTAGCCATTTTATCTGCACCCAAGGCACTACCTACAAGTAGAGTTCTCTATGACAGTCTACAAAACCTCTTCTATATTGAGCATGAATTGAAACATTTGTTTCCTGTACAACCCAATTTTGTAAAATACATTGAGGCTGATGAAATCTTCATAAAGCTACAAAGGACCAGGATACCAAAGGGTGATTGTGGACAGATATGATAAACATTTTGTAATTTACCTTGGTAAAAAGTAAAATTGAAGTATTTACCATAGTCAAGTTTGGTAAAAGAAGATGAATGAGGATAAAGTAGGTAAAGAGTATCATAACAGGTTAAAGAGTATCAGTAAGAAGATGAAAACCAATCATCCATCACACAATTACGAGCAAGACAGTAAGATGCTCAATCACAGGGCCTGCCTCTAGCTCATTCACAAAAACAGGGACAACAAGCCATCAGTTCACTTTTAGTTTCAATATTTGAGACCATCTGTCTCTACTTTCATGTAAAATATAGTTAGTCTTCCTAGAATATATCTCCCTCAGTTAGGAGATATTTTATTGTAAATTTTTGTATAAGTACTTCCTCATTCGAAGTACTTGGGGTGGATTCTTTGACATTTCTATAGACTTAATATTTTGGAATAGAAGTGTTGTTGGACAATTCTTGTATGGCTGACTGGATGAAGAAATAAAGCAAAGCAATTTTACAGGATTCATGTGTCAAACGTTGGACAAATAAGTATTCTATATCTTATGTGTTACTGTCTTCTGGTTTAATATTTCACATATGTTTCATATCTGAATAATAAACGAAGTATATTTTAGAAAGTGCTTTACTGCATTCTGTCTTTAAAATCGTTTTTATTCTAAATGTTTTATTCTAAGCTATCAGAGGCAAGGAACTCTTAACTGCTCCTTGCTTCTTAGTTTACCATTGTGGTCATTTAATAAGAAATTCTTAATTGCTTTTTATTAGTGAACACACACTTTCCCTCCTCTTAAAATTTGTTGAAGGATTCTTAACCGCCCTTCTTCCCTTTTAAGACCATTTCACTCTTTCAAGTTACCATTTGTCTCCTGTTTAGCTATCTTGCCCTATGAAGCCCTCATTTGTTGAATCAACCTAATCCAATTAGGCCATCTTCAGTTGACTCCATAGCCCAATGGCCTGAAATACTCTGTTCTATCCAACTGCTCCTGAATTCCACCACCAAACACAATCAAAACCCCCAAGTTTTCATAACTAGCCTAATATCTCATAAAACAAAGCTAAATCTTAAAAAGAGAGCCCTCTCTGAGCACAGATTGGCCATATTCTGTACTTAAAAGTTGGTTTGTGGTTATCTCGGACCCCTTACCTTCTTCTAATAACTTCAAGGAAAATATGAGTAATTACATAGTGGCGACTCCACTAGGGATACCAATTCCTCAGTCAAAACAAATCCTTAAGAATATTTGAAATCTAAATATAAAGCATTTTAAAGAAATAATAGTTGTTTGTTTGATATCAGTTAAGAAAATAAAAAACAAAAACTAAAAACCTGGCTTCAAAAAGAACTCGTTACACTAGAGCTAATCCTGATCCCAATCCACCACAAGTGTTTGAGAACTCCAATCTGATCTGCATAATTCTTATGGGACAATAAATTTTTGTTAGTCCTCGGCCCACCTTCAAATCATCATCTTGGCCTGTTAGGTGGATTTACCTTGAAGACCAACCCTTTGACAAATACTTTGAGACCTCTTTGTTTAGGACTTCATCTAATTCTGAATTAATTGACTTAGTCCAAGACCCAGATTTCATCCGAGAATTAGAGATTTAAGCAGCCAATTTGTAAATTGATAGGCATTTGCAAAGCTCACCACAATCTGATCTTACCACTGAAGGGACACCCAATCCCTCTGTAATCAGTACTCTTTTTGCAAGCTCATCATCATTTCCTCATACATCTCAACCTCAAACCACTCAACATCAGACCACCCCTTCTAGCCCTCCATCCACTACTGAGACACCCACTGTTATTCCAACCCCATATATTGTTTCACCATTACCTACAACAACGGAAAATAGGTATACCCCCCTGGTACTACCAGAAAACTTAGGCGCCATGCCCCAGGATTACCAAAGTAAGATCACTCAATTTGATGGTACTGGTACCTATACAGCCCAACAACACACCAAGAAAATGGCTGATTACTTTGAAATTTATGAAATAGATGCTAATGATGTGCAAATGAGAATATTTGTTTAGAGTTTAACTGGGGAAGTCAGAACCTGGTTTAGAGCTCTAGCAGCAAATAGTATAGACAGTCTAGAAACTCTTTATAGACAATTCTTGAACCGATGGGAGAAAAAGAAAGATCCTCTTCAAATTCTATCTGAGTATGAAAACCTAAAGAGAGGAACACAAGAAATTGTGCAAGATTATTGCACCAGATTCAACAATGTCTATGAATCCATCATTCAAAACCTTAGACCCCCACCTGCTGTAGCCTTAATCAAATTCCCAGATGGATTTGATTCTGTTATGGCTTTCTAGCTGAGAGAACGAGCCCCTCATACTTTGGAAGATATGCAAAGCATAGCAGTTAATGTTGAAGCCAACCTGATGTCTAAAAGAGCCAAGGCTAGGAGTGAAAGGAGAATACCATTAAAGGAAGAAGCCTCACTCTTTGAACATAAGCTAGATGCCATAATTAAAGGGATGGATAGACTAGGAGACAAAGTGGAAACAATTGAAAGGAAAGCTCCTTGGGATGTTCAACCAACCAACACAGGGAGAAATCCTAATTTCAGGAAAAATCAAAGCCAGAACACTGGGAAGACTGGTCCAGACTAAAACATTAGACCCCCTTTCCAGAAGAATTATGCAGAAGCTTCCAACTATGAAGATCTAGCAGAAGATACTCAAATAAATTTGATGGGACTCAATAATGAAGGAGAAGTTTTCTTGACCCAAGAAGATCAAGAGGCCCACATTCTTAAACAGTTTCAAACTCATTCAGGTGAATCATTCGACTTTAGGGAAGGATATGACACAACCATCTTTGAGGTGCATAAGCAATACAACCTAAGGAGTAGGAGAATTGATGTCCTTGAAGTAAACAAGCAAAAGGTTCCAAAACAGCCCATAAAAGCTAATACAGTCACCACACCTGTACATATTCTTTCTAGGTCAAACACTAATCCTTCTGCCCCATAATTGAAGATGTCTCTGATAATCAACCAAACAATAAACAACCTTCCACTTCTCTTCCTTCCAAGGGAATTGTGGAAGAACCTCCAGAGGTTGATTTAGGAGAATCATCAAATCATGAACCCACTCCTGAAAAGAAGAAAAACACAGAAAACACAGAAAATAGAGAGAATACCGTTGTTTGAAATCCAAAAGTCCAAACAGAAAAACCCTTTAATATGGAAACTGAAGTAGGTAAGTTGAAATTTGCTGTCCCATTATCTGAATTAGCTAAACATGATGCTTACCAAACTCAAATAAATAGATCATTGAAAATTACTGGAACTAAAGACTCAGTTAATGTTTTTGATGACCAGCTCGAATTGATCTTTGGCCCAGAAGTAAATGGAAAACATTTGGAAGGGGGAATTCGTCCCTTCTATGTGAGCTGAAATATACATGATAAGATCCTTCACAATGCCATGTTTGACTCTGGGGCATCTCATAACCTCATGCGCAAGTATGTAATGGAAAAACTAGACCTAGACATCACTAGACCATACAAAGATCTATTTTATTTTGATTCTAGTCAGGTGAGATGTTTAGGATTGATAAAGGACTTGTGGGTCTCATTGGTTCAATACCCTGTAAAATTTTTTTAATGGATATAGTGGTAGCAGATATACCACCAAAATATGGTATGTTATTGTCCAGGTCCTAGGGTGCTAAGCTTCAGGGATCTCTTCAATTGGATATGTCATATGATACTATCTCGGTTTTTGGCCAACCAAAGAAACTATATAGAGAAACATTGATGAAATATGTAGTAAGTAGTAAGGAAAAACCCCAAAATTTCCCCATCTACTCAGTACACTATGATATGGACTCATTCATTATTTATAATGCAGAAACCAATCCTCGCAACACTTTAGAAGTTTTAGCAGCTGAACCAAAAGAAATTAAAAAAGAAAAATTAAGTGTTTACATCCAAGAAATATCATATAGCAAAGAAAAATTAGATGAGAATGAAAAATCAGATCTCATTGTTAAACAAATTACTACTACTCCTGACACCAATTATGATCATGAAATTCTTTGGCATTTAGAATTTGATAGCTCAGTTAATAAACAGGGGCAGGAGCAGGAGTTTGGGTTTACAATTTGGAAAACGATCATGCTGAAGGCCATGCCTATAGATTAAATTTTAAGTGCACCAATAATATGGCAGAGTATGAGGCTCTCTTGCTAGGTCTTAAACTTGTTAAAAGATTAGGATCAATCAAAGTACCTATCATAGGAGATTTAGAATTAATCATCAAACAAATGAAAGGAAAATATTTAACTGGGGATCCTAGATTAGGATATTATAGAGGAACAGTCATAGAAATTCTCAACACTTTTTTGGAAACTCAGCTTGCTACAATCCCTAGAAAACACAACTTGCAAGCCCACAACCTGGCCATGTTTGCCAGCACTTGCAAATTACCTTTTGAACCTAATCATTAGTTTACTGCTGAAATTAGGCATAGACCAGCGATACCTGATAATCTAAAGAACTTGTAGGTTTTTGATAGTGATGTGCAGATCAATAACTTTTTAACTTTAGATTAAGAGTTTTCTAAAAATTACATAGATGTTGATACAATTATTAATTATAATCAAACAGATGAGGTAGAAACAAACATTTTAGTGGAAAGTTCAATTAATATGCTTCATCCCACAAAATTCACACAAAAATAAGTTCAAGATTTGAAACAAATGGACCTAGATGAAATAATTGATGAGGAAAAAAAAGTTATTAACCTAAAGGACAATCATCTACCTAAAGGATTGACTACTCTCGAATATTTGTTTGATTCCAATGACATTCGCAAGAAACCTAAAATGGAACCATTAAAAGCAGATATTGAAGAATATAACTTAGGAACTAAGGACAATCCAAAAATGATAAAACTGTCAAAATCTTTACCTCCCTACTAGAAACTAAAGTATGTTGAACTTATGAGGGAATTCCAGGATGTCTTTGCCTGGAGTTATGAAGATTTGAAGTCATATGAAACCTCCATTATCTAGCCTACTATACCTCTGAAAGAAAATCAAAACCCCTTTAAGCAAAAACTTAGAAGAATTAACCTTGTGCTATTACCATTGATTGAGAAAGAAATTAAACACATGTATGAACTAGAGATTATTTCCCCTATTACATTTTCAGAGTGGGTATCTAACTTGGTGCTTACTAGGAAAAAAACTGGGGAAACAAGGTTATGTGTTGATTTGAGGAATGTGAATAAGGTCTCTCTTAAAGATAACTATCATTTACCCAAAATGGATCATATTTTGCAAATGGTAGTGGATTCTTCTAGAATTTCACTTTTAGATGGGTTTTCAGGATATAACCAAATCCTAGTCCATCCTGATGACCAAGAGAAGACTTCTTTTACAACACCATGGGGCATTTTTATGTACATCAAGATGCCATTTGGACTAAAAAAACGCAGGAACAACCTTCTAAAGGGCAATGGACATTGCTTTTACCAAATAAATTCATGATTTTCATGTTATATATCTGGATGATGTGACTGTTTTTTCCAAATTTGATCAACAACACTTAGACCATCTCAGACAAGTCTTTTTAAAATGCAGAAAATATGGCATTTCTTTGAATCCAAAAAAGTCCTTGTTCAGTATAGAAGAAGGTAAACTTTTAGGTCATATCATTTCCAAGGATGGCATTCAAATTGACCCTTACAGGATTGAACCTATACTATAGATACCTCATCCAAGGAGTATTAAACAACTTCAAGCTTTCCTAGGGAAGGTACATTTTTTGAGAAGATTCATATCTAACTTAGCTGAACTCATTGGACTACTAAATAACATGCTAAAAAAGGATTCAAGTATCAAATGGATAGTAGAGGCCAAGCAATAATTTGAAGAAATCAAAATCGCCTTAACTAGAACACCGGTCCTTACAAGTCCTCAATTTGATAGAGACCTCATCATTTTTTCTTTTGTATCAGAACACACCATAGCAGCAGTTTTATTACAAAAGGATGATCAGGGATGTGAAAAACCTATAGCCTTTTTTAGTAAAGCACTCAAATATGCATCATTAAAATACAACATTATGGAAAAGTAAGCTTTTGCACTTGTAAATGCCATTAAAGACTTCAGAGTCTACATATTATACTCTGATGTGATAGCTTATGTGCCTAATGTAGTTGTCAAAGACATCCTAACTTAGGGTGGAATTGATGGCAAAAGGGGCAAATGGATTTCTACCATTTTAGAATATGATATAGAGATAAAACCTACAAAACTGATAAAAGGTCAGGGATTGGCCAAATTCATGGTAGAAACTAATTGTCAAGCCTTGGACACAAATGAACTGGATAACGAATAGGAGATGGCGACTCCACAAATCAGCCAGACCTTTTCAGACTCACCTTGGTATGCTGATGTAATTTATGTTTTACAAAAATTGTAGGCTCCTCCAGGGTTATCTAGGACCAAGAATAGGTTTTTAAAAATGAAAGCTTCAAAGTTTTGTATCTTAGATAATACTCTTTTTTGAAAAAATCATGAAGGAATTTTATTGAATTGTTTATTAAAAGATGAAGTTGATAGGCTCTCCAAGAATTTCATGTAGGAGATTGTGGTGGACACCTCTATTGGAAGTCAACTACAGATAAGATCCTAAGGGCTGGATTCTATTGGCCAACCTTGTTTGCAGATGTGAAGAAATTTGTGACTTCTTTCCATAAATGTCAAATTTTTGAAGGCAAGAGAAAGTTGTTACCTTTACCCCTGAAACCCATTTCTACCGAGAAACCTTTTCAACAATGGGGTCTTGACTTCATTGGAGAAATCCATCCATCCTCTTCAGGGTAGCGCAATTGGATACTCACTACCACTGACTATTTTACTAAATGGATAGAGGCCATCTCCTTTAGACAGGTCAATGACACATTGATCATAGGTTTCCTAGAGACCAATATATTGTCCATATTTGGTTGCCCCACTAAAATCATTACTGATAATGCTGTAGCTTTCAAATCAAAGAAGATGATCAGTTTCTGTAACAAGTATCACATTACACTGGGCCATCCCACAACCTACTACCCTCAAGAGAATGGATTGGCTGAATCTTCTAACAAGAGTCTAATTAATATCATCAAAAAATTGTTGGAAGAAAACAAGAAAACTTGGAACAAAAAACTGATAATTGCATTATGGGCAGATAGGCTTACAACCAAAAAATCCATTGGAACTAGTCCTTATGAGTTAGTATATGGCATGGAGGCTGTTTTTCCTTCATCATTAGGAGTTCCTATCATGAAAATACTTCAAGAAGCTCAAGTAGAACCTAACGATATTCAAAGAAGGATAAACCAGACTATCAATTTGCAGCAGACCAAGGAGGAGGTGTACCAAAGATCCCAAGTGTTGCAGGAGAAACTTAAGAAGATATTTGACAGAAGAACTAAGGGAAAAGATTTCTACCTTGGAGATAAAGTGTTAAAATGGGATTCCAGAAGAGAGGATAAGGGGAAACATGGGAAGTTTGACTCCCTATGGAAACGACCATACATCATCTATGCTTTCAAAGGAAACAATGAATATTTTCTTAAAGAGTTAGATGGTACAGAAGCAGAAGAAGGACCCGTCAATGGTCGGATGTTAAAGCATTACTTTGATCCTACTTACTAATGTTACCATGTTCTTAACATGTACATATTATGTCCTTTGTAATGTCAAAGTGTTGATTGGATAGTAAAGTTTTGGAGTTGAAGCCCAAAGAAAAGGCCCTAAGCTTCAAAAATATTACTGTCATATATATAATAAAGCAACAAGCAAAAGAAGATTGCAGAGCACAATCAAATTCATAAAGAGGCCACTGATGTACTGTTCTTGCTTTCCACCAGGGAAAGCCATCCCCAAGTGGAGCCACTTTTATGCCCCTATACCAATAGGTCTCATATATCATGATAGACTTGGTTTAGTTTTGTAATATGTTCATACATTTTCTTGTTACAAAGTTTCTCCATATTTGTGAAAAAATAAAAAAATGTAAAAAATGTAAAGAGGGTATACCCTAAAAGAAAAATCAAAGGGTGAAAAGAATAAAAGATGGTCAAAAAATGAAAGAAAATGAACCCCACCAAAAGAAAGGACCAGGAAATTGTGCAAGTCTAAATGCCACTACTTTTTACTTTTGTATAATAAACAATTGTGTGCAACTTGTCACTTATGCCACAATTCATGAATAGTCAAACCATTTAAGCTTGGCTAGTTCATTTTTCAATTTCATGTTGTAGAAATAGAGAATAAAGATTTGACAAAACAATATAATCTTGGCAGATAAGTAGATAGGTAGATTGAAAAAAGGAGCTCAACAATTTAATTTGAGCCCTTGGATGTAATAAGTGTAGGCTTATATAGGCATCACCATGTAAAAGAAAAGAAAGTTTGATAAGGGTTTGCCAGTCTAAGTGCACCCTAATAAAGAAGTGAAAATTCTAGGTTAAGTAGGTAGGGTAGGTAGATGATGGTTGCAGAATAATATGTAGTGAATGATAAGTTTAAATGTGTATATCTTTTACTTTCATCACTAGGAAAAGGCATGTATCACATGGAAGGCACATCAAGCAAGTAAAGTCAAAACAATTGACTTCCCTACTAATTTCCCCTAATTTTTCACTAATTTCCCCTAAGTGTCAAGGTATCTATCAAATTAGAGGGGCTCAGAGCATTTATCTGACTTTTGGAGGGACCGGACCCTCGGCCCAATAATCTATAATACCTTAAGCACTTAAGCCCATTCATCAATAATCACACCCCTTCATAAGTCATTCATTCCCTTTAAAAAGTTTTTTCCTAAATACAATTCTATTTTACTTAGGGAAATTAAAATATTTCCATAAAAACCCTCATTTTCATTTAGCCTAAGTTTTAAATATACACATGAAAATGCTTTAGACTTGGCGCTTTTTCCATTTAATGTCATATTAACTACTAATTTATATTATTAAGTAATTCCCCTGTAAAAATTTACCCACTCCTGTATTATTCTAACTATGTAAAAACCCCAAATTCTTATATATCCCACTCCTCGTTTAAAATATAACCATAATACACTTTTAACTGGGATTAATTAGTTAATCCGTAACTAATTAAGAACCCCGACCCCTGCCACATTAAATAAGAATTAATTAACCCTCACGGTTAATTAATAGCTTTTTCCACCAATCCCGTCTCTCCTGATGTAATTAAAATTTTTTAAACATGTCGGGCCCACCCTCCATTAAACTCCCATCACATCACCTCCCTGATAGCTGTCTGATCAAGCCTCCCAGATCCGATGACTGTCGTACATATCGCACAGCCCTCCGCGACCGAACGTTAATGCATGATCGTGAGCGGTTTTGCAAATAGTGCCCTCGCCACACGTCGCTCATCCTATGGAATCATGCAACTCTCCCCAAATACCGCCTCCCCTCCATTAGCGGTGCGATGAAAACCGCTTACCGCCTCCTGCTAAATGAAAAAACATCAGATCATTTGCCCGCTGACGCCACCCGTCCAAATCCTGAAACCCGCCAAATTTTTGACTTTGTATAAAAAAACAAAAGAAATAATTTTATCATTCGATTCTATGAACACATATGTCCATGCAAACGTAACGACGAGGTCAACCAGCTCGTGCTCCCAGTTGCCAACCAACTTCAAAATTTCCAGTCGACGCCGCTCAGAGTCCTCCATTCACACCCAACATACTTGCATTTCGTTGCTCGTCCCTAAAAACAGGTATTTACCAATTCCCATCAAGAAACCCTCTGAATACTTGCTTTCTCTGCAATTAATTGAAAAGAAACCAAAATTTAACCATAATTCAATTACCACATTTGAAATTCAAGTTCCCCAGACCCTCTGTTTTCACCAATTTCCCATAAAAATCTCAGTTTCCTATCTGAATCCACAAGAACCAAAATGGAAACCCTCGTTGTCCTAAATATTGCACCTATTACTACCCCCCATCGTGACTTAGATTATCTGCCCCTTGCATATAAGGCTTTTCAAATAAAAGACTTGAGCACCGATAAAAACCATATGAAAGTATTTTGCCAATGCCGAGACAACCACTTGAATGGCAATGATACTATAGGACTGTGGGAATCCAATCTCCCAATGTACTTTCTCCCCTCTGTGCACATTTTTCTTGACATTATCCATCAGTGTCATGCAAATTATGACCCCAACCTCAGAGCAGTGATGTCTCCCAATCAAACAGTCCTCTTTACAATTATTGCAGACTCCATCAATGAGATGCTTCAATTTCAACCTAGTCAAGCCCTCACCCCCATTTCCCTTGGAGAATTGCTTGAGAAATCATCTAAATTGTTCTAGTCTGAACTGAGTCACCTGTGCCAGACTTTCATATATAAGGAACATCAAACCAATAATCCCCCTCCCTATCTGTTAGTTTTCTTCATAGGATCAGGTTATTGTTTATATGATAGCTGCATTCATGGGATTTAATACCAGTGAATATGTGGATGAATTGACCTTAGATTTGATGACCTTCTTTACCCCTGGTTAGCCTCCTGCTATCAAGTACAATTATGTTGCATTTATTGCTGAGAAAATCTATGACCAGGTCATGAGACTGGAAAATGAAAAAGTATTCAAGTACTCAACATTCATATATCACCTCATCCTCTATTATCAGTCTGACAAATTCCCATTTTATGTGAATAAACTTGACACAAAGGGTAATCCAAGGTGAGTTATTTTTTAGACTTCTATCTTCCACCATTCTTTTTCTTGTCCCTATTCATATAATGAGTTCATTAACCAATTTGTCCACCCAGTGACCACCATGCTGACAGGGAATCCTCCTCCTAGGATTAGTTATAAAATCAAAAAGATCCTTCGGCTATCCAAACAGTACAAGTTAGGTGACTTGTACTTGTACCAGAATCACACAGAGATCAGGATATATGGTTGTGAGCTTCCTCTATTCAAGCTACCAAAATATGTTTCAATGAGGTTGTTTGCATTGGATTATTATAGACAAATGATAAACTCAGATCTGATCCACTTTAAAAAAGCCAAGAAAAAAGCACAGTTGAGAATCAAGGATCACTTAGGCCCATTTGTCTGCAACAATAGAGAAGCATGGAAAGCAGCATAAGAAATCCTAGAAAACCATATGAAATTAAGTAGGAGTTTTAGTTGGAAATATGACCTGTTAGTGTCAGTCTTTCCAGCCTTCCTCCAGTGATCAAATGTGCTCTTACAAAGTGATTTTGAAGTGTCAAGGTCAAATTTTGTCATTTCAGTGAGTCTTCAAGCAAAATTTGGTCACTAGGCATTAGGTCTAGGGTTTGCTCTCACTCTTCAAAGTTGCCAAAATGCCAACCTATGTCACTATTCAGCTGAGCATATCATCATTCAGAGGGTTGTCATCATCATCTCAGTTCCAAAGAGTAATTTTACACCTTATCCATGCTTCAGTTGCACCTAGGTAAGGTCATTTCCCTCTCCTAGGGTTTTGAAGGCAATTTCTCTTGGACGTTCAAATCATCGGCAAAACTTG
>APFE030042835.1:0-25730 GCA_000404065.3 Pinus taeda | reverse complement strand
CATCCATCTTAGCTTCTACATCTTTCATCTTAGATTCTGTTACATTTTGTGCAAGTGACACTTGTTGCACTTGGTCTCATAATTTTGATATATCATGTTGCATTTCTTCCTCTTCTTCATTAGTCATGCTATAGCTTTCAAATTTCTTACTAGGTGTTTGCATTTTCTTTCCTTGGGGCATCAATTACCAATTAATAATGCTTTACTATGCCCTTTGAATTCCTTCAAACTAATTTTTCAAACTAGGCTTATGCAAAAATTAAAAAAAAAATTACACACCTTTTTTCACTTTGTAGGAGCTTGATATTGAATATGATGTATCTATGTAATTTAGGATCATCCAGTTCTAAAATTGCAACATGTAGTAACCCTCTGTGTCCTCTTTCCAATGCCACCAGTCTGATCCAAATTGGATTCTCTAGGAAAGAGTTATGCACAATATCCCAAGGTGACCTGATTATAGACCTTTCCAGAAGAGAGAACTTGTATGAAGTGCTACGTGTCCCTATTTCAACCTTTGGCACTAAAAAATATATACAAGAAACTACAGTCCATCCTCCTTTTGTACCTTCTTACAAAATTTCAATCTGATGCTCAGAGAGAAAGTTATGGCTATTTTCCCCAGGTCACCTGTTTGGAATGTAATTCAAGAGTCTACAAAAAGACCAACTTCCTCAGATCATATCTCTGCAAATATAGCGTGAAAAGATTTGAAATTTAATTCCAAGGTTCAGTGCAATTTCATCTCAAATGGTTTTTTTTTTTTCGGTTCTGAAACATCACAAGAAAAAAGAAGGCCAATTTTCTAAATATAATTCTTTTTTAGGACGGTGCCAATTTTAAAACTATTTGTTGGAATGAAATGAAATGAAAGAGGGGATTTGTGTGTATTTGAAACGGTTGTTATGGATGCCAATGTATCCGTTGAAAGAAACACAACTTGCATAAATTTTACATTTACATTTTACTCTGATATTAATATCCAAGTCCGCTGATGCATGAGTATATATGTGTCTGTGCATGAAACTTTTTGTGCCTATCTGATCCCTGTCTATGCCCGTGCATGTGCATGAATCTTTGTGTGCCGCTCAATCTGAGTCGCCTGAGTGTGAGTTTGTTTTCTTCCCAACGTCAAAGGAAGCGCAGTCGAGCAAATTAACGGTCACGACTCTCTCTCAATAATGGCTCTGCTCTCTCCCAATAATTTCAGGTACAAACCATCGTTAATTCATTTGTAATAGCTTTTTAATTCATTCCAACCATTTTAATGCATGTTCGTCGTATTCAAGAGGTTTGACGGACAACAACCTCCAATTGAAGAGTTGGTAAAGCATGATCAATGCTTAGGGATTCGATTACAATTACCCAGTCCCTTCATTACGTTAATTTATTTTTAGGAACAAGGTATTTTCATTATTTTTCTTTCTCTTATTTCCTTCTCTCAGCCCTCTAATGATGGAAATAGAAATGGAAATGTCAAACCAGCCCTGTAATGAGTCTTTACTTTTAATTGAGTGAAAACCGAAATGTCGAACCAACCCTTTAACGAGTATTTTTGTTAATTCATTTTTTCAGCCTTGTAATGATGGAAAGCAAAATGTCAAACCAGCCATGTAATGGGTATTGAAACCGGAATGTCAAATCAATCCTGTAATGAGTGTTTTATTTTAATTGAGGGATTTAATTACAGGTATATTTCTGCTAAACTTTTCTCTCAAAAGAGAACCATTTATTTTAATTGAGGATTTAATTACAGGTATATTTCTGCTAAACTTTGCTCTCAAAAGAGAACCGTTTATTTTAATTGAGGGATTTAATTACATCTATATTTTTGCTAAACTTTGCTCTCAAAATAGAACTTCGTCCTTTGGTTTCATTTTTGTTTTCAACCTAGTCAAACCACAACAAGAATATCGTATTTTCTTTATTTTTCTATATGTAATTCCTTCCTTCAGCGTTGTAAGGACTGAATCCAAGCTGTCAAACCACACAGGTATTTTCTTTCAATTGTCTAAGAGTATTTTCTTTAGCTTGGTTATATCCTATCTATCCATATGGTACTTATGAAATTCATCCTGGTTGTTTCTACTCATCTCGTAACTATTCCATTTGTCCATATTATTCCTTCATCTATCCATACATGTTTCTCCATTCATCATGAAATGCATGTTCAACATTCCAATGTGTTTAATTTTTGTTTCTCAATTAGTCTAGTTTCAATGTAATTATTGTGTAGTGTTGTTTTATTTAAATTAGATTTTCACCTATGTAGTTTGGTGTAAATTGAGACACATAAATTATTTGAATTTGAATTTTTATTTAAAATATATATAATACATTTAAAACCCATCACTCAAATCTAAATATTTATTCAAAATATATATAATAAATTTAAATTTAAATGAGAAATATTATTTAAACAATTCGTGTTATGGTGAGTGAATGTTTTCCTTACGTTATCTCAACTTAATCAAACCTACCACACCTTGTTGTTCTTGTAATTAAGGGTGACATGTTTCCTTATCTTGATCAAACCCTCTACCCCTCATCCCCCATACTCGCCCCCCCTCATTTGCCTCCTCCCTAACCCCTCACTCCCCTCCCTAACCCCTCATTCTCCATCTCACCCCCTCGACCTCCTCCTCCCCGTCCTCATCCCCCTCTTCCTTTTTCTCCTCCCCCACCTCCACCCCCCATGCCATGCCTCTGCCTCCCCTTCTAGCTCCTGCTCCTCCCGCTCCTCCCCCTCCACGTCTTGCCCCTCAAATTTGTTTTCCTCCCACTCCTCCCTCTCCTCCCCCTCTATGTCTTCCCCATAATCCCACGTCACCTCCCCCTTATCCTCCTTCCCTGCCTCCTCCACCTCCTTATCGTCCCCCTCCTCCTCTATTTCCTCCTCTACCTCCCCATCCATCCCCACCCCTTCCTCTACCTCTCCCCCCTTTGTCTCTTCTGCCTATTCCTCCTCCTCCCCCTCCTCGTTCTCCTTCTCCTCACCTACATCCTCTGCCTCCTCCCCCTTAACCTTCTCCTGTCCCCCCTCACCCTCCCTTCCTTCCCTGCCTCTACCTCTACCTCTCCTCCCAACCTCCACCTCTACCTCTCACCGCATGTCCTCTCCATCCCTCCCCTGCTGCCTACTTATCCTTCGCCTCCTCTCCCTCCCCCTCACCCTCTTCCCTCTCCAACTCCTCCCCTTCAACCTCTTCCTCCTCCCCATCATTCATTGCTACCATTTCCCCATCCTCTCTCGCTGCCTCCACCTCGTCCTGCCCCCCTCCTCCTCATCCTACCCCCCCTCTACTTTTCCTCCTCTTCCCGCCACTCACCTCACGCTTCTCCCGTGTCTTTCCTCACGTATGCCCCTCCTCATCCTCCTTACTCCACCCCCCCCTCTGTCCTCCCCTACCTCCCCCTCCTACGCTAGCTCCTCTGCCTCCCCCTCCTCCTCCTACAACCGCCATCTACCTCTTCCACTTTGTCACCCTCCTCCCCCTTTCCCTATTCCACCTCTACCTTCGCTTCCACCGCACTCCTCATTCTCCTACTCCTCCTCCTCACTCCCCAGCCTCCTCGTTGTAACCTCCACGACCACCACCCCCTCCTCCTTCCTTGTAGTGCCCTCACCTCCATCCACAATCACCTCCCCCTCCTCCACCTCTGCCTCTCCTCTACTCCTCCACTGCCTCCTCCTTCACCTCCTCTACTCTTGCCTCACTTCCACCTTCACCTCTCTTCCGGCCCTTGTCCCTCGACTCCTCTCCTTCCCCACCTCCAACTTCACCTCTCCTCCTGCCCCCCTCCTTGCCCTCCCTCTTCTCCCTTTACCTCGTCCCTCAACCCTATATCTCTCTGGCCTCCTTCCCCCCCCCAACCTATTCTCCTCCTTCCTATCCCCCCCCCCCTCCCAAAGCTTAGGCTTTCCCCCTTTTCATCTTCTGCCTCTTCCCCCTCCTCCTCCTCTCTATGCTTCTCCAGTTACTCTACCTCCTCCACCTCCCCTCCCTTCGCCTCCCTATTCCTCCACCACTTCCACCTCCTCTCCCTATTTTTTCCTCTTCCCTCACCTCTCCCTTTGCCTCTCCCCCTACCTCCTCTCCCTCCCCCTCTTCCTCCTCCTCCTCCCTCTCCACCTCTTCACCCTCCTCTCTTGCCACCTCCCACTCCTCCTCCCCTTCCTCTTCCTCCTCCTCTTCCTCTTCCTCCATAGCTTCCTCCCTCGTTTCTACCCCCTCCTCCTTCGGTGCCTCCTCCCCCTGAGCCTCCTCAACCACTACCTATTTCCTCCTCCTCCTCCACGTCATCCTCTCCTCCTCCACGTCATCCTCCTAAGAAAAACATAAAAAAAAAATAATTACATATCATTTCATTGCCTTTATTTATACTAGTTAGGATACTTACATATTTTCATATTATTTGCAGTGAATGATAATTCAGTTATCACTACTTGAATTTTAATCCAACAAATAATCTACATAGAAAAATGCAATATAAAAAATTAATTATATGTTCTCAAATGAAATTGCAAATAGCTTCCTCGACATTGGACCAAATCAGGTTAGAGTGCCCCAAACACAAAATTACAAAAACATTCTACATATGACCGATACCTTCTCAGTTAAGATGTATTTCTAATCTAATTACAAGTGCCCCAAACACAAAATTACAAAAACATTCTACATATGACCGATACCTTCTCAGTTAAGATGTATTTCTAATCTAATTACAAGTGCCCCAAACACAAAATTACAAAAACATTCTACATATGACCGATACCTTCTCGGTTAAGATGTATTTCTAATCTAATTACAATTGATCACCATTATACCAGAACAAATCGGTCTTTCAAAATTGTAACCATTCAACATTTCTTGTTATTTGTGTTTAAATCTTAAAAGAAAATTTAATTTCCTAATGATGGGTGAGGAGAGGAATATTGATATGAAATGTGTGAACAAAAGTATAATGAAGTTGTAAAGGTATAAATAAATGCTATCCATAGTTGCTGAAAAATAATTATAAACAAGACTTTGAAACAAATGCTTAGCATTTCAAATGTGAGAAAAAAATTATCCATAAATGCTATTCATAGATGCGGAAGGAATTATCCATAAATGTTATCTATCACAACAAGGAATAATAGACACAAGATGTCCTTGCATGGTAGAGAACCATGGTTACAGGTGCTTCATTTTCGTGGATGAGAGATTATAAGTCCTCACATATCGAATCCTGTTCACTAAGATTTATATATATTTATAGGCCCATGATGTATAACAAGATTTAACTTCCAGTATTATAGAGATATTTAGTCGAACTTAAGTGAGTTTATTTGTACGAAAAGATTTATACACTCAAGCTATAAAGCAAAGACAAATATCTGTCTTACAAGATATGGCTGGTATATGTATTACAATAATAATTTGAAATATAGTTTAATAATATTACAAATCTTGTAATTAGCTTTGAAATTTAGACAATTAAATCTAATAAATAGTCAAGGTGAAAATTGTAATTAAGTTGCTAGATAAATTTATGGAAAAAATTGTGTTGGGATTCAATCAACTAATGAAATAGTCCGATTAAATTGATAGAAATAAAAACAACTTTTAATTCCAGAGTAGAAGTAAGGCAGTTAAATTTGATGGATTAATTAAACTAGCATGAAACTAATAAAAATTTAATTAAAGAAAGATAGAGAATAATACCAAATAGTATAAGTACCTCAAAACTGATTAAATTGCAAAATAATTCAATTATTAAACTAGATTTGCAAATTCATGCAACCATTGTGGCGAAAATATTGAATGAGAATGGAAAGTATTACATACATGTAGCTCCAATTTGTCTAGTGAAAGATGTTGAAAAATTTACACCATACTAAAATCTCGTCTCTCCTCTTTTTTCCATTGAACTAATCCAAGAAATAAACATTAACATCATCCTCCTACAACATAGGATGACATGAACACCGTACCAAGAAATAAACCTGCGATCAAATTGACAGAAAATAATGATATATAGATGGAATTCGATGCCGCAAAGCTTAGAATGATAACATATAAATGGAATTCGACGCCATCCATGCATACGGTCATTGATAAACATACATGCGTTGCTTTCTGTCGCCAAAAGCCACGCTGACTGCATGATCCACAATATCTGAGATTTCTTCACTCACAATATTCATAATCGGCCTTGCCCATTCCACTATTGAGAGAGAGAGAGAGATATTTGGGAATATTGAGAGAGAGTTGGGAATATTGAGAGAGAGAGAGAGTTGGGAATATATAGAGAGTGAGAGAGAGAGAGGCATAGGGAGAGATAGACATAGTGCAAGTGGGAGAGGGTAGTGGGAAGAGAGGCAGTGAAAGTGAGACAAGGATAGAGAATGTGAGAGAGACATCGGGAGAGAGATAGAAAAAGAGAGAATGAGGTAGAGAGATATAGATAGGGGGAGAGAGAGATATAAAAAGAGAGAGAATGAGAGAGGAAGTAAGAAAATGAGAGTGGTAGAATTAGAGAGCGGGATAGGTGAAGAGTTTTACAAAGAGAGTGAGGAGGATATAATGTCAGAGTATGTGAAAGAGACATTTTGAGAGTGAGAAAGAGAAATATTTGGAGGTAATGAGAGAGGGAAATATAAAGAGAAAGGGGGAGAAAGTGAGAGAATGGTGAGAGAGAGAAGGAGACAGGGGCCAAGGGGGGAGGAAGTAGAAATGGAGCGAGCAAGAGACAAAGAGATAGTTAGGGTGAGATAGGAAGAGAGAGAGGGAGAGGAAAGGGAGCGTAATAAAGAGATAGAGAAGGTGATATATTGAAAAAGAGATATAGAAAAGGATAAAATTTCATAGACAGAGTGAGAGAGAGACATAGTAAGGGTCAGAGAGAAATAATGTGAGAGAGAGACAGGAGTGACAGCTAATAGCAAGAGATATAGGGAGTTGGAGAGAGAATGAGAGAGGGACAAAGGTATCGAATGAGGGAGGGCGTATTTTGACCCATCAACATTCTTTCAAAATATTCATACACATTTTGCATTCATTAAGCATCTGAAGTAATATTCTCATTGACATTTATTGCAAAAAGGATTTTTTGAAATAGAATCTCCTATCTTTGCTCATGAATCTCTATTCCCTAACTCCAATGACAAGAACCATGAATTTATTCTAAAACCTTTGGAGTGTTGAATCTTCAAAATTTTTGTTATTTTCCCCATAGAATTTTCAGAGATGAGGGAGAGGACAAAGGGGTTGTATGGTGTTTGAATCGATCATTGAAAATTGTAAATGATATGAAAAACAACTCTATGGTTTCATTTGATTCATTTGATGCTAACTCTAGCTTTTGTAGATTTTATTTTCATGGTAGGATAGGAAATTTCTCTATATAATGTATTATTGTTTACATTGTTTGAATAGATCATTAACAATTTTAAGCTAGAAAGGGAAAAAAACAGGGTTCTATTTAATTTATTCGTTTATAAATAATGTTTTTTTTAATTTCACTGTGTAGCAAACATTTTCCTTTTGGGAGATATTTAGATTTCTTTACAAAAAACTCCTTTGTGTCAATATCATTTTATCTATCTTATGTAAATTTGTGTGGTTGAATATATCTTTTGCAAAGGAATGGCCTTACATTGTTAATGATTCTCTAGGTCATGTATATGATTACACACCATGAAATGCCTATTGTGTGGATCTTTTCTTAGAAATTTATTTATTTTAAATCATGTTTTTACTTGGTTTATTTTCTATACATTTATCTTATTGAACATGTGTGACTTTATGGAGGAATACTTTTCTAGTTATTTATTTTACCCTCAATGATATTTGTGTAAACATATTTAGATCATTTTTTGTAAGTAACACTTGAAGATTTGATGTTGAGTAATATTTATTTTTATATTTTTAAATGAATATATTACAAATATTTCATAATGATATCGATTCCCTTTCAACGAAGAGTTCGTCGTTTGCATTTTACATTTGTTTTCGAGGTTTTATTTTTTTAGCAACTTTGTTTTTATCATTTCCACTAAAACTTTATAAGAAACACAATATAATTTATCGTGTAGGTGAAAAAACCTAGATCTACCCTAAATCTAGATCAAATATTTGAAGGTGCAAGCCTCTTTTGTGGGTGAAAACCTTGGGGAATGTTTTGCAACTAGAAAGGCGTAATAAATTTATTAGCCTAATAGATTGAATTTTAAGATGCATCTAGGGTTTTTTTATACCATATGTATTATAAGGATCATATGGATGTTTATAAAGAATGAATTGATGTCTACTAACATTTAATATTAAGTTATATAACTATTATAATGTTAAGGATGTTAAATATAATTGTGTCTATCACATAAAATCATATAAATAATACGATTAATACTAATACATAGAAAGAAATAGTCCTCATATTTTTTTTGCCTGCAACATAAAATGGTGACCAAAATGCATAAACTATTATGTAATTTTAAATAATATTGTTTAGTTTTAAATAAACGTATAAATGTTGAACTTTGTATTTTATTATTTTGAAATTATAATTTCAACGATACTCATGAATTTTGGATTGAAGTAAACGATCAAAATTATAATTCAAATAACAACATAAATAACTAAGAAGATATTTTCTTTACCTTCTATTCACCAAAAACGTTGAAAATGTAGTTGTTAATTATTTTAGAGAAGAGGGATAAAATAAAGTGTTTTGTTTGGTATTATATTATTTTTTACTTACATAAATATATTTCAACAAAAAATTCATCCTTTAAAGAAAGGGTAGAAAATTCATTTCTATGTTGATATTTCAACTAAACTAGATTTATGACCAGTTTTCTAGGTGAAGATGCATGTTTACATCTCTATTAATCCCTCTAAAGTTTTATCCATTATACATAGATATATTATTGGTATTAGAGATAGATATATGATTGGTAAACTCTCTCACTCTACAACTTCTATTGGTAGGAGGCAGATATCTGGTGACAACACATAATCAGTGGCCATTGAGTTCAAAGATCCATAGTCTCCTAGAAGTTTTACACCACTCAAAAGATTGTGTATTTTTTGTTCTTGGTGCAATCAAGCATAGTAGTATAAATGAAAGCACTAGCTAATAAGTTACTAGCTCGCCAAATAATTTTTAAGAACTTCTCTATATCTCAACAAGAATCTTGTATATTTTCAATGATTGTATATCTTATTTATATCCATATCTCTATGAATATGAAACCATACACATTAGTGCTACAATTCATGGAATGAAATAATCACATGTGTAGCTAAATGTTTGAAAAATATGCTTGAGACAAAGATAAAAATAATACCCTTGAGAGAATAATTAAATCTAGCATCTAGTAATTACACATCTCCCTTATACGAGGATGTAGAGCACCAATCATGCAATCAATATATTTTAATATTTAATTCCATTTATTGATGTTATATTTTACAAAGTTTTGATAAAAAATATTGAAAGGTTTTTCATCTAATTTTCTCTTAATGTTGCATTTATCCATACTTCAATGATTAATGACATCATAAATGAAACTAGAAATTGGTCGCTTCCCATATATGATATATGTTTTTTAGTCTATATCTTGGTTTCATAAGAGTACAAGGGAAATTTTTTATTTAGTGGCATACTTTTACAAGTTTCCAACAAAACATATATAGTCTCGAACATTATTTAAATAAAAAAATCTTTAAAACATAAATTTAATTTGTAAATTTTACGAGAATGTTAATGTGATTGTAGAAATTATTTTTAAATTATCCTTTTTTCATTATAATTTATTTAAAATTTTGAATCCAAATATATCCATTAACTTTATGAAAGTATATATTTGAAACCAAAATTCATTTGCAAATATAAATTATAGATTGATAATGCATCCTCTTTCATTATATTATACCAATCTAACTCACAGATGCATATAATTGGCCAATCCACATATGTATATATTTTTTTTAAATACTGATGATTTTTTTTTATTTTTATTTTTTTTACGTTTTTGCAAATTTAAAATAAAATATAATAGAAAACCTTTCATCATTTAGTTTCTTATCATTCTCTAATCCAATGAATGTTTGTAACAAGTTTATCCCCAAATTTATGTCATTCCATTCAGTTGTTTAGTCATTAACATTTTCCACATGTGTCATTATTTATAAACTAGTGATCTTTCTTGCATGGCTATAGATGTTTCTTTTCCTTTTTTGTTAATTGGAGAACTTTTATTATTTCATAAGATTACATCAGTTTATATAATTTTCTATGATCCTATTTTCCTCACCCATACCCTATTTGATGGCCAGTAGCTAATTACCAAAAATAATAGCCAATTACCAAAAATAATTTTTTAACTAGAATAAAAAAGACACATTATATTATAATACCTTCAATATCAAGATGCTCCTAGATACAATTACAAATAATATGACTTTACATAGCCACTATGCTCCAGTCTAGATCATGGTGATGGAGGAGGCCTAATGTCACAGTGGATGTGCTTCACCATATAGCCTGTGTCCCTTCAAAGTGATCCAATTTATGTTATAAGAGCGATTGTACCCTTTGCATGCTAGCCCAACAATCAGGAATATGTGAATGGTTTCTTTACAACTCATTCATGACACTAACAGTTGTATTCTTGTCTTCATGTTAGTCTTTGTTCAGTTTCTCCATAGGTTGGGTGATATGTCAAAATTGCCTAATAAGGTTGTATTGCAAGGAAATAAGTCTTAAATACTAACGGTGTGGGCTAGAATGGGGTAGAGGGTCTCACCATGCCCGAATCTCCCACAAGGTGTCATCCTTGTTGAGCCCTATCTATAGTTCCATTTCTAGCCCTACCTCATTGATAAAGCATTGCACTCCAAGCTATATAAAAATAATTCTTACAAACCAAACAACTATTTCCATAAAATAAATCAATACACCCAGATAGAATACCCCCATAACCCAAATATGTACATCATAGACATATATAAGTGGTTAGGGCTAACATTCACAACCTAAGTCGATAAACACACCAAACCCTCCATCAAAACACCAGGAACTCAAGGTCCTTATAAAACGAGGACAACCAATTAATGCTAGATGGATCTATGTATTCTAGTCCACCCACTAACAAAATTCATCGCACCAAGACATAAACCCTGGACTAAACCAAAACCTTGTAAACAATCGTAATATCAATCAAGAAAATAAAGATCCAATGTCAATGGTTAATTAAGAATAAGGCCAATATTGGTGAACTATGGTAGTTCTTAACCCCCATGAAGATGAATACATAGATGATGATATCAAGACATATATAGTGAAGTTAGCTTAGTGATGTATAAACCATTGACATACCCCTCTGTGAAAAATATTTCCTAGTACATCTCGTTGTTTCTCTAGTGTGTATCATTTGGCCAAGAGAACTATTTTTTCTACCACCTAGTATTGTAAAACCAAAAGGAAACTTCTTCTAAAGAGTTAAATGAGTCCTTTGACAGGACAAGGTTGGAATGATCCTAGAATCACCTTATATATTATACAATTTAGTATTTCCCATATTAATTCTCAGTTGATCCCCAGTTTGAGCACGTAAATCCCTAGTTCCCATGCCTGAACCAATGCAACTACTCCCACCCCCATCATCTTGTTGAAAGTAATAAAATATCACCTCATCAATTAACATAAATTCACATGTTCTTACATGGCTCGAGGGTATCAAGACAACCATCCTTAATTATAATTAAGGTCGAGTTAGTAGCAGGAACCTCTGTGAGCCTCACTTCATGATGTTTTTTCAATGCCAATGGGTGGCTATAATTATGAATTACTTGCATGTCTATTTGGATCTTAATTCGTGATTGAAATCTCCACCATCTTAAGGGGATCCCCTATTGGGTAAATATGGAATGAGAAATGTGACATGCAACCACATGGTGGAGACTTAAAATGCATTGGACATTTTTTAGTTATATTGTACTTATTTAATTTCTAGCCTTTCTACATAATCCATTATTATGAAGATATACTCTAGTAACTAATTATATGTTAATTGTTTATTTTAGTATATTTGGATGACAATAGGACACATTGCATTTATACATTAAAAAAAAACATTGATTGGATGATGGAATGGATTGAATGATGGAAAAAATATATTTATGGTAAATTATCATGACATGGTGTGACTGCATTAGTCAATGAAGTTGAACGTGAGGTATACACCAATAATAATGAGAAAAAAATTGATTTATAAAATAGTTTAAAACATAAAAAGGGTATCATGTCCACCCATACTATTTATTTATTTTTTAATATTATATTTCTTTATATCATCTATTTTTTTTTTAATTTCCATAAATTATAGGTATAAATATTTTTATGAACTGAGAATGCATTTTTTATATGCATGACATTACACAATTAAAACACTACAAGGTTATGCGGTGTAACGTCCACAAATTCTACATCAAAAAGTTGGATGAAAAGAAGAAAACTTCTAATATTGGGATTTTCGAAGTATTTTAGGTTACTAATTCTTCCTTAAGAAGTGATAGACATCCAAAACTCTCTCAAAATAGATACTATTATTTGCAATATATAGTGGAATATGAATTTAAATCCTTCAAAACATTTTTGTTCTACGTTAACTCGTAAAAGTTACAAATGAATGAATGTGATCATGACATAATTGTTGTTCAACATGGTAATTGATTTACCATGGTTAATACAATAAATATTAAGATTGTGTGTGATGTTGGATGCTGATATGGAGAGTTTGTTACGACCCTCGCTCACATCAGTCTCAATTTCATAATACCCTATTTTTCTACTATAAATAAGAAAATAGGTGGAATCGTTAGAAATGAAACACATAATTTTAGAAAGCAAGGGCAGAATTCATATTACGACATAAATTAAGATAAAAAAATGTCTTAGACATTCTAAGTTATTACAAAATTTCTTTTTAGTGCACCCTAGCAAAGACAATAGGTCCTTCCATGTCCTAGCTAGACCATCTACCATGTGCAATTTCTAGCCAACAATATTGTAGGCTATCAAGGAATCTCGCTAAGATATCCTAGGACCTTCAAAGGCTCCACTAAAAGATAGCATCAAATAAATAATTTCACAGTTGGAATGTTTTATTTCATAAAATAGGTCCTAAAGGATATTTAACAAGTATGACACAATCTTCATTAGCATCAAATGTTGGAGTTATTTTCTAAGGATTTGTCTCACAAATATTAGGTCATGCAATATGTCAATGCTAGTGTTACAATACTTTTCTTAAATTCATCTCACGCAATCCCTAGTGACCATCGTCTAGACAATATTTAACCCTTGCATCACAAAATAAAACTATGACAATATGATTACAACAAAAATACATGGATTATATAGTGATAAAGTTGCAAGAATAGGGACACTCTCCTCAATTTATAAGATAGGTGAGTTATCCCAACAATATAAAATGGACAAAGTGCACAAAAACCTAATATAAGCTATTAGGGTATATCCACATCAATAGTAATTTATTGAATATATACAAGCATAATGTGGTGCTTGGAATCCACCTCCAAAGTGGTGGGGTCTCCAAGCTAAGGTTCCACATTTCAATCACTCCTCATTACATGGTTTTGTTCTCTCTATAAAAAGGCTCCAAGCTTTAGTGCTCCTCAGCATATCGTAATTTAAAACAAAATCCATGTATTACACTCTACAAGCAAGAATCCCTCAATAGAGCCACTCAACATCCTAGACTATGTTGTGTCCTTGTGATGGTCCTAGTGGGAAGTTCACTTATCCTATTGCATGTTAAGATCTTATTATCAACGTCATGCATGTAATGTAGATGATAATTTCACATATGATATCTTCTAAAATCTGGATGATTTTAGTGCCACAAGACACCTCTGCACATATATCAACGACAATCATCCATTTATATTAAGAAATCTAAATGTTGAGAAACCAAAACAAATTATGTTATATCAAAATGATTAATATTTCCTGGTTCAATCCACATAACACAAATTTTACCAATAGCATAGTGTAAACACCTTGATACAAATAAGAAAGCTTCTTCTCAACGATGAAAATAAGTTTAGCAAAAAGAGTATTCTCCCTCTAAATATCCATTGCACTTTCTTTTGAAAAAAATTAGCCACCATAATTTCGAAATAAATCGATAATGGCATGAAAAGAACCATATCCCAAACACTACTCCACATTAAGGAATCACAATACACCACCTCTGAAAAAATTTGAATTCTCACCGATGGAAGAATTCCATTGAATATGGTTAGAATATATCCTAGGAGGCATACTTAACTTCATCAATAATTACATCCATATTTAAATATTCCAAGATGAAAGGGTAAATATGTAATGTTTACTCAACTTTCCTTTTGTGGTTTTAGATCTAGCCCATATTTTACATCGATATCATATTTTTGGAAAACATCCTTCTCACTCCCTTGAGTAACTAAAGGAATTTATTGTGATCTTGAGGAACATGCATCCTAATAAAAATTCACATATTGATTCACTACAATGATTTTTTTTTCTTGAATCCTACTTATCCTCTTTTTCATACGAACATGAATATAGACTAGACACTGAAATACAAAGAAATGTGATACATTTTGTTTCATACAAATGAATTCCTCTTTCAGTTTTTTTCTTTAAACATATTTTTACAAAAAACTCTTCAAAATATAAATTTTGGTTTTATAGGATTATGACTAAGACACTTGGGAAAATATAGGTCATTTATCCTATACTTAGTAGCCTCAATGATATAATTGTTCTTTATTTATACAACTCCATTTTTATACTGATTGTAAGCCATTTTCAATTGTCTTCTCATCCCTGGATCACTGCAAAAAGAGTTAAAGTTCAAGGGATTTAGTTTCCTCCATTTCTTTTGAAAAGTAAATAATCTTCTACCCTATCTATTTTTCAAACATGGAGATAAAACATTGTGACATTACACAATGCTTCATCCATATTTTTCATAAACATATATTTGTTCTATTTTATTGCAAATTATCAATGAAATTATAATAATACATGTTAGCTTTCGAAGAATGAGACACATAAATCCATACATATTAAAGTGGATTAATGTGTGAGTCTTCATGGATATTTCTTCTTTTTCCATTGATTTAAAATGTATTTTTGACATGCTTGATAAGTAAACATACATTACATAAATCCTACATTCTTTGAAGGATCTTCATTTCTCTAAAATTATTTGGGAGATCGAGTTTAATTAGTCTAAAATGTTTGATGATAATATACTATTCAAAATATAAAAATAGAAGAAATGTTGTAATATTCCAAGTATTCCATGAACCATTAATATAAGATGTATAGGAAAAAGATTTTTAACAAAAATCCCTCACTTAACCTATGAAATTATTTAGTAACAACCCTTAGATTTAATGAAAATGTCATATTTGTTTGCAAATGTGGATTTATACAATTTTATCTTGAGGACATCATTGGGATACAATCAATTTTTTGTATCCTAACTATGAATTTATATTATTTGTATTTTCTCTTTAGAATTTATTCAATTTTATACATACATACATATCAAATTGGAAAAATTCAACACAGAGAAAAATATTTTTTCAATTTTTATTCCCTAGTAATAATACTTGGTGGATCCAAATTATTCAAAAATCAGATATAAATGCTGAGAGGATATTTCAATAACATCTAACAACTACCGATCAACTGTAAGTAAGAAATAATTCTAACACATGTTCCATTTGTAATATTCCCATCTAGCCTACGTGGCATAACTATTTTCTTAAGATAAAGTGAATTATTTAAATCCTGATTTGTTGATACAATGAAGAATTTAGTGTTCAATATGATGAAAGCTACACTAGAGTAATTAAAATTATATTATGTTTTAATTTAATTATGACACAATATTCACAATTAACATGCGTTCATCTTTTTTTGTTGAATATGTAAATATAAGTGAAAGTTGTATTTTTCAAACTTTATACACATTTTATAAAATTTAGTTTAATATTAAAAATACATCCTTTTTACTATTATTAATATTAATGTAATTTTACTTAGAAATACAAATATTAAAACTACAATAAGCTTTAATTAAAGTTTTTATCAAACTATTATTTTTATTATTAATAAAATAAATTTAAAATAGTCTTAATAAAAGAAAGTTTAATATGCTTATGACCACATGTAACAATGGTCTTATGTTCTTCCAAATGGTTTTGGTTGAAGTTTGTTATGAGAATTTAGTTAATATACACTACAACTCTTTTTGCAAAATTGTAATACAATAGAATTGCAATGCAGTATAGTTGTTAAAGAATAACTCAGATAGTGTAGGAATGAGTTTCAAATCTAGGTTTTGAGTTTTTGATTGAGGTGAAGCTTCCTATGAGAGTTTGGCCAACATAGGCTGCAACTCTTCTTGGAAAATTGCAATGTAATAGAATTACAATGCAATCCACTTGTTAAAGAATAACTAAGGTAGTGCACGAATGAGTTTCAAATTAAGGTTTTGAGTTTTAAATTAAGGTTTTATTAAAAATAGCGAAATTAGTTCCAAATTTAGGTTTTGAGTTTTAAATTAAGATTTAATTAAAAATAACCAAGGTAAATACTTATCTTATAAAGATGGAAGTAAACAACTCTTTGTTGTAAGTGATTGAAGATTTTGTATAAAAAGGTTTGGATTCATTTGAATATTACAATAATAAATTTTTTACTATTAAGAATACAAATACTAAAAAAATATAATTAATTAAAAAATAATAAAGGTACTAAAAATCTATATTTAAGTAAAAAAAATTAACAATATTAAAATAATTCCACCATATAATATTAACATAATATCTGAAATAAAAAAATTAAGGTTTATCATTAAAATATTATTATCTATATACAAATTTTACACATATATTAATATATAAAAAAATATACATTATTAGAAATGGATAACATTGCCCGAGCTAGTTTGTTTCCATTTTATATGTAAGCATATTTCAATTCTTCGATATTAATGACATGAAGTTTTATTTCTTCTTAAAATCTATGTTTATGTTTATATTTTTATTTTGTTGCATCCCTACATACTTTTGGGTCATCATAACGTGCACTAAGAGTAAAATCACTCCTCCCTAGGACCCCTATAAGCACATGTCATAGACTAAGATGCTAAGTTGTTGTATTGAGGGATTCTTTCTTGGAGAGTATAATACCTGGAGTTTGTTTTGAATTAGGACATGATGAGGAGAATTAGAGCTTGGATCCTCTTTTAGAGAGCACATAACCATGTCATGAGAAGTGCTTGAAGTGTGGATACTTAGCTTAAACACCATGAAACTTTGGAGGTGGCTTCCAACAACCACATGACACTTTTACATCTTCACTAAACTACCCACATGTGGATATAATGTAATAACTTATATTAGGTTGTTGCACAATTGATCCATCTTCTATTATTTTCCTAACTAGCCTATCTTATAAAATGGGGAGAGTGTCATCATTCTCACAACATATTCATTGGATCATCCATATCTTCTTGATGTAATCATATTGTAGCCCTTTTTTGTAATGCGAGGGTTAAAGCTTGGGTGAATTATTGGGAAATAGGGTTTATAAGACTTTAGTAAATGATTTTAATAAATAATTAAATAAAATTTTAAAAATACTTTTTAAAATGTTATAAAATGACTAGGGTTTAGGGTTTAGGGTTTGGGATTTAAGGTTTAGGGTTTAGGGTTTAGGGTTTAACGTTTGGGGTTTGGGTTTAGGTTTAGGGTTTAGTGTTTAGGGTCTACAACATTTTAGTAAATTATTTTAATAAACACTTAAACAAAAGTTACAAAACAATTTTTAAAATGTTATAAAATGGTCACTCTCTAAGGTTTACGGTTTAGGGTTTAGGGTTTTCGTTTAGGGGTTTAGGGTTTATGTTTTGTGTTTAGGGTTTAGGGTTTTATGTTTATGGTTTAGAATTTATAACACTTTAGTAAACTCTTTTAATAAACATTTAAATAAAAGTTACAAAATTCTTCCTAAACTGTTATAAAATTCTTAGGGTTTATGGTTTAGGGTTTAGGGCTTGGGGTTTAGGGTTTAGGGTTTAGATTTTGTGGTTTAGGTTTTAGGGTGTATGCTTAACATTTATAAAAATTTACTAAATTATTTTAATAAACACTTTTCAAAATGTTATTAAATGATTAGGTTTTAAGGTTTACGGTTTGGGGTTTAGGGGGTTATAAAATTTTGTTAAATGCTATTTTGAAATGTTGTAATATGTATTTTAAAATGTTATCAAATTCTTAGTGTTTATGGATAGGGTTTATGGTTTAGGGATTGGGATTTATAACACTTCGATAAATTCTTTTAATAAAAAAATAGTTATAAAATGTTTGTTAAAATGTTATAAAATGCTTAGGCTTTAGGGTTTAGGATTTAGAATTATATAAATGCTCATGGTTTAGGGTATAGGGTTTATAACACTTTAGTAAATGATTTTAATAAAAACTTAAAAAAAAGTAAGAAAACGCTTGTTAAAATGTTATAAAATACCTATGGTTTAGAGTTTAGGCTTTAGGGTGAAGGCTTTTGGGTTTAAAAAGTTATAAAATGCTTACGGTTTAGGATTTAGGGTTTATAGCATTTTAGTAAAAGAGTTTAATAAACACTTCAAAAAATGTTGCAAAAATCTTGTTAAAATGTCATTGAATCCTTACCGTTTAGGTTTAGGGTTTAATATCTATTAAATGCTTAAGTTTTAGGGTTTAGGGTTCAAAAGACTTTGGTAAATTCTTTTTATAAACACTTAAAAAAAGTTACAAAACACTTTTTAAAATGTTATAAAAAGCTTAATGTTTAGGTTTTAGGGTTTATAACAATTTAGTAAATTCTTTAAATAAACACTTAAAAAAGAAGTTACAAACCCTTGTTGAAATGTTATAAAATACTTAGGATTTAGGGTTTGGGGTTTAAAATGTTATAAATTGCTTATGGTTTAGGGTTTAGGGTTTAGGTTGGGGAGTGGGTATTAGGGTTTTGAGCTTATGGTTTATAAAGCTTTAATAAATTCTTTTAATAAACACTTGCAAAAAAGTTAGAAAACTATTTTTAGGGTTTAGGGTTTTTTGGGGTTTTTAGGGTTTAGGGTTTTTTAGGGTTTAAGGGTTGGGGTTTAAGGTTAAGGGTTTAGGGTTTATAGTGCTTTAGTAAATGGATTTAGTAAACACTTAAATAAAAGGTACAAAATACTTTTTAAAATGTTATAAAATCCTTAGGATTTTGGGTTTTACTTTTTGGGCTTAGGGTTTAGGGTTTAGGTTTTGGAGTTTAGGGTTTACAGTTTATAACACCTTAGAAAATGCTTTCAAGCCACAGGCTTTAGGGTTTATGGTTTATAAGACCTTATTAAATGATTTTAGGGTTTATCCTTTAGGCTTTAAGCATTATGATATAGGGTTTCGGATTTGGGGTTTAGGTTTAGGTTTTATTAGACTTTACTAAATTCTTTTAATAAAAACTTAAATAAAGTTATAGAATGATTTCTAAAATGTTACTAAATTATGTGTTTAGGGTTTACCATTAGGGGTTTACGGTTTGGGATTTAGTGTTTTGGTTTTAGGGTTTAGGTTTTAGGGTTTCTGGTTTATGGTTTAGGATTTATAACAGTAAAGTTACAAAATGCTTTTTAAAATATTAAAAACAATTAGCATTTAGTGTTTAGGGTTTAGGATTTCTAATTCTTTTTAAAATGTTATAAAATGATTAGGGTTTAGGTTTTAAGGTATGGCGGTTTAGGGTTTAGGTTTCAGGTTTATGGTTTAACGTTTATAACACTTCAGTAAATCTTTTAATAAACACTTAAATAATAGTTGCAAAACACTTTTTAAAATGTTGTAAAATTCTTAGAGTTTAGGTTTTAGGGTCTATAACACTTTAGTAAATGTTTTTAATAAACACCTAAATAAAATTTTGAAAATTCTTTTTAAAATGTTATAAAATACATAAGGTTTAGGTTTTAGAGTTTTAGGTGTAGTGTTGCGGCTTAGAGTTTAGGTTTTATAAAACTTTAATAAATGTTTTTAATCAACACTTAAATAAAAGATACAAAATGATTTTTAAAATGCTATAAAATGATTAAGGTTTAGGACATATGGTTTACGATTTGGGTTTATTGTTCAAGGCTTAAGTTTTAGGGTTTATAACAATTTAGTAAATTATTTTGATAAAAATTTAAATAAACGTTACAAAATAATTCTCAAAATGTTATAAAATACTTATGGTTTAGGGTTTTGGGTTTTCGGTTTAGGTTTTAGGGTTTAGGGTTTAGCGTTTATAACACTTTAGAAAATGCTTGTAATAAAGGCCTAAATGAAGGTTACAAAACACTTTTTAAAATGTTAAAAAATGATTACTATTTAGGGTTTGGGGTTTGGGGTTTAGGTTTTAGGTTTTAGGATTTAGGTTTATAAGGATTTAGTAAATTCTTTTAATAAACACTTAAGTAAAAGTTTAAAAACAATTTTTAAAATGTTATAAAATGCATAGGGTTTAGGGTTTGGGGCTTATGGTTTAAGGTTTAGTGTTTATAAGGGTTCAGTAAATGACTTTAATAAACACTTAAACAAAAGTTAGAAAACACTTTTTAAAATGTTATAAAATGCTTAGGGTTTAGGATTTAAGGCTTAGGTTTAAGCTTTAGGGTTTAGAGTTTAGGGTTTAGCGTTTAAGGTTTATAATGCTTCAGTAAACTATTTTAATAAACACTATAATAAAAGTTACAAAATGATTTTTAAAATATTATAAAATGATTAGGGTTTAGGGTTTAGTATTTAGGGTTTGGGGTTTAGGGTTTAGGGTGGTTTAGCATTTATTGTTTATGGTTTATAAGACCGTAGTAAATCAATTTAGTCAACGATTAAATAAAAGTCACAAAATTATTTTTAAAATGATATAAAATGCTTAGGGTTTAGTGTTGACGGTTTGGCCTTTGGGATTTAGGGTTTAGTGTTTGTAAGACCTCAGTAAATGCTTTTAATAAAGACATAAATAAAAGTTTCAAAATTCTTTTTAAAATATTATAAAATGCTTAGATTTAGGGTTTTGGGTTTCATCTTGGGTTTTAGGTTTAGGGATTAGGGTTTAGGTTTTATGGTTTATAACACTTTAGTAAATGCTTTTAATAAACACTTAAATAAAAGTTACAAAACGGTTTTTTAAATGTTATAAAATGCTTAGGATTTAGGGTTTACGGTTTCGGATTTCTAGTTTAGAGTTTAGGGTTTAGGGTTTATATCACTTTAGTAAATGCTTTTAATAAACACTTAAATAAAAGTTACAAATTGCTTTTTAAAATGTTATAAAATTCTTAGAGTTTATGGTTTAGAGTTAAGGGTTTGAGGTTTATTGTTTAGGGTTTAGGTTTTAGGGTTTAGGGTTTTGAATTTAGGGTTTATAACACTTTTGTAAAAGCTTTCAATAAACACTTAAATAAATTTTACAAGACGCTTTTTAAAATATTATAAAATGCTTAGCATTTACGGTTTTGGGTTTTGGGTTTAGGGTTTATGGATTTGGGTTTACAGTTTAGGGTATAGTGTTTAAGGTTTATTAAATTTTTAGGGTTTAGGGCTTAGGGTTTTGTGGTTTAGGTTTTAGGTTTTATGGTTTATAACACTAGTAAATTATTTTAATAAACACTAAAATAAAAGTTACACACCCATTTTTAAAATGCTATAAAATGTTGAGGTTTAAGGTTTGGGTTTTACTGCTTAGCATTTAGGGTTTTAAGCCTAGGGTTTAGGGATTATAACACTTTAGTAAATGCTTTTATTAAAAATTGAAATAAAAGTTACAAAAAAGTTTTTAAAATGTCATAAAATACATAGGGTTAAGGGTTTAGATTTTAGGGTTTAGGGTTTATAGCACTTTAGTAAACACTTAAATAAACGTTTTTAAAATTGTTATAAAACTCTTAGAGTTTAGGGTTTTAGGGTTTAGAATTTAGAGTTGAGGATTTAGGGTTTGGGTTTAGGGTTTAGGGTTTAAGGTTAAGCGTTTGTGGTTTAGGCTTTAGGGATTAGGGTTTAGGGTTTAGGGTTTATAACACTTTATAAAATGCTTAGGGTTTAAGTTTTAAGATTTTTGGTTTAGGGTTTAGTGTTTGGGGTTTAGGCTTCATGGTTTTAGGTTTATAACACCTTAGTAATTGTTTTAATAAACATTTAATAAAAGTTACAAAACAATTTTTAAAATGTTATAATATTCTTAGGTTTTAGTGTTTAGGATTTGGGGTTTAGAGTTTATGGTTTAGGGTTAAGGGTTTAAGGTGTAGGGATGAACCACCCCAACTTAAGTGTGTATCCACTGCTAAATATTACACAATTCATTCATCCCATTGAGCCTTGAGTATTTATGAAGAAAAATAAATAGAAGGAAACATGTTTATGTAGAAGGGTGGAAAAACAAAAAACGAGGTATCTCATGCAACACAATTTCCTCCCTCCTACACTCACAACTGAAGTGTCGCCTTCCCTTATTTAGATACTCATAAAATTATTAGCATTTATGGTTTAGGGATTAGGGTTTTGGGTTTAGGATTTAGGATTGAGGTTTTATAACATTTTAGTAAATTATTTTAAAAAGCACTTAAATAAAAGTTACAAATAGTTTTAAGAATGTTGTAAAATTCTTAGGCTTTAGCATTTAGGGTTTAGGGTTTATAACACTTTAGTAAATGTTTTTAATATACACTTAAATAAAAGTTACAAAACAATTTTTAAAATGTTATAAATCAATTAGGGTTTAGGTTTTAGGGATTAGGGTTTAAAGTTTATAACACTTAAGTAAATTGTTTTAATAAACACGTAAAAAAACTTAGAAAACACTTTTTGAAATGCTTAGGGTTTAGGTTTTAGGGTATAAAGTATAGGGTTTAGGGTTTGGGGTTTGGGGTTTAGGGTTTATAACACTTTAGTAAATTGTTTTATTAAACACCTAAAAAAAAGTTACAAAACACTTTTTGAAATGTTATAAAAGGCTTAGGGTTTAGCGTTTAGGGTTTAGATTTTTCAATTTAGGGTTTATATTTTAGGGTTTAGTTTTTATGGTTTAGGGTTTATAACACCTTAGTAAGTTATTTTGATAAAAACTTAACTAAAAGTTACAAAACTCTTTTTAGAATGCTTTAAAATTCTTAGGGTTTAGGGTTTCTAAGACTTTAGTAAATTCTTATAATAAACACTTAAATAAAAGTTCAAAAACACTTTTTAAAATGTTATAAATTGCTTAGGGTTTAGGGTTAAGAGTCTAGGATTTATGAGACTTCAGTAAATCCTCTTAACAAGAACTTAAATAAAAGTTAGAAACTTTTTTAAGATGTTATAAAATGCTTAGAGTTTAGGGTTTAGTGTTTATAACACTTTAGTAAATTATTTTAATAAACACTTAAATAGAAGTTACAATATGTTTTTTAAAATGTTATAAAATTATTAGGGTTTACCGTTTAAGGTTTAGAGTTTCGGGTTTAGATTTTAGGGTTTAGGGTTTAGGGCTGAGTGAGGATATGCGATTAGGATACAAAGGTGAAAACAAATGAAAAGACATGGTGGTGGACGACTATTTAGAAGCTGAGATGCCCTTTAAAAACTAGAATCTTCTTCTACCTACCCATCTCCAATAAAATGCTCACATGAGACAACTGTAAAAGAAAAACTAGAGAATACCCCAATAGATGCATTTTGTGCAAAATTAATGAAAAACCTATGGACCATCTGTTAGTTCGTTACCCCTTTTAAAAAAAAGTATGGAGTGGAGTTATCTAGTACATATAAAACTTCTGAAAAACTAATGCATTTCTATATACAATGCCTTTGACATTTCTTGAAGAGAGATATTCTTCGTTTCTTGTCTTGATCTCTCCAAATAGGATTCTAAGAGAACATATAATGTTTATATATCTGAAATTGGGAATTCTAACAATCTGTTTTCATATAATTCTTTCAATGAAAATGTGAACCTAAATGATTTACTTTACTAATAATGAATCTAAATGCTTTTGTATAGGTATGTGTCATGAGTATTCCTAGCATTAATATCCTTACTTCTCATGCATAGTATTTGGAAGAAAAAATAGAGGGAGAGATTGTCAAATAGAATAGAATTATAAGAGATAAGTATGAGAATATGTAAGAAAAAGGGTGACTCCTCTGAGAGACATAAAGGGTCCTTGAGGGAATTACAAGACAAACAGATAGAATTAGAAGGATAGAATATATATCTATTAGGCCAGTTGGGCTTGGGGCCATCTGCTGGAGAATCATAAAAACCGGAGTTATAATCCCAACAGTAACTCAGAGGATTTCACTTACGGATGACAGTTGGCAAGAAATTGCAGAGGTCGTGGAGACGCTTGTTTCTATAAAGCAATTTGCAACATGGCACATGCCAACAGGATATTTTACTACCCTTTAAGTTGCATGTATTCCACACCCATTTCATATGTTATAAACGGTATGGTATGCTTAGATCCAAGAGATAATTAAAAAATTTAAGACAATAGTTTGGTAGCTGATTAATTTAGAGAAAATCAAGAAGGAGAACGATAATGGTCAGATAAAAAACTATATTAATATTGGTGGCCCATTTAATTACCCATCTCTACTAGAAAAATTATCCAATCCCTCAACTAGGCTATGACATACTGCATTTCGTTTTGAATTCATGAATTATAGTTTAAATAATATTTCCTTTGGAATTTAAGAATAGAATTGAAATCTAAACCCCAATTCAAGAAACACTTATACCTTTCACCGATGGCACAGCTTCGTGGAGGGTTCTTCTCACTAGTACAATGCACCAAGAAAATATTTTCAAGGCCACCATTGTTTTCATGGCTGATACATCCATCAACACTGTCATCAATACAAAGCATCACATCCCTCCTTCACTTGCATGAGAAATCATATATGCAACAACAAAAGTTCATTGTCTTTATGCATTAGATTTTCATAGAAATAGCTAGAGTTTGAATTGCAACACCAATTGAGGAATTTCTTCTCCTCATTTTCATTGTCGGAACCTCGGTAAGAGAGCTAAAATTATACACATTCATCCACACCACAATCTTAGTATGACTACTGAAAATTTTCGCATTACGAGCATGTGCAGAGGCCGATTGGCATAAGTAAAAGTCACTAACTCACTCTCTCCCAAATCCCTCCTTTCATAACATGAATATGCACTTTTAGAGCCATCAACTCCCTCCCTCTCCCTGCTTTTATGCTGACACACGACTAACACATTCAATAGGAATTCAGGAATGAGAATTCGCCTAACTTTTATACTCACACATTGAAAATGAATTCAAGAACGAGAATTGGAATCACCACTCCCAGATTTTACGCCGACACACCATTGACACATTGAACTAGCAAAAATTTTAAAAGGTTCGAAACTTAAATAGGTGGATCATGAATTTGAGCGTGACATCACATAATATTAAAAGATAATACATATATATATATATATATACACACACAACAAAATTAAAATTGTAAAATTATATCATGAGTTAATATATATAGATTTAACTAGAAGTATAATTTTTTCAATGGAAATTTTTTTATGAGCATATGTTATTTAAATATTTTGTATAGTTATATAAAAAAATTAATTTTAAATTAAAA
>APFE030042825.1:34977-75270 GCA_000404065.3 Pinus taeda | reverse complement strand
CTCTTCCACTCCATGAACTTCATCTTGTGGCTGATCCACATCCTGAAGCTCATCCTTAGGAACTAATAGCTCCTCATCTACATGCAAGTGTGGCTCCCTCTCAAGTGAACACTTCATGGATTTTTCCTCCTGAAATTTGATATCTCGTCGCACAACAGTCTTGCGACTGTCTGGCAAATACACACGATAGTTGTGGGGTGTATCAGTGTACCCCACAAATATCCCAACCTCTACGGTCAGCTCCAGCTTCTTCTGGCATCCTTCGTCACATGCATGTAAACAGGAGAACCAAAAATCCTCAAATGGGAAATATCAGGCCTCTTACCAGAATAAGCCTCCTCAGGTGTACTCATGCCAAGTATCTTGTGAGGACAACGGTTCTGCACATTTACTGCAGTATTTCATGCCTCCACCCACAAGTGAAGGGGTAAGCCCTGATCATGAAACATCGCCCGTGCAGCGCCCACGATTGCTCTGTTCTTCCGCTCAGCAACCCCATTCTGTTGTGGGTTATGGGGAGCTATGAGCTCTCTTTGAATCCCTTCTGCGCTGCAAAAGTCCTTGAACTCGCCAGAGATGAATTCACCACCATTGTCACTCCTAAGAGCCTTCACCTTCTTCCCTGATTCCTTCTCGACCAGTGCTCTGAACTCACAGAACTTTGAGTATGTCCCGCTCTTCTTCTGCATGAAGAAGATCCATCACTTTCGAGAGAAATCATCAACAATGATCACATAGTACTTGTGCTTTTCTGTCGAAGCTACTGAGAAAGGTCCACACACGTCTGTGTGAATTCTCTCAAGGATCGTCGTGGCGCGACTATCCTTCTCGTGAAAGGTGGCTTTCACAAATTCTCCCAAAGTACACCCCTTGCACTGATCTGACTGTGCAAGAGTTCCTTTAGGAAGCCCAGTAGAAATCTGCTGTAGTATTTTCAAAGCTCCATGGTGAAGGTGGCCCAATCTCCGGTGCCATAGCTCCCCATCATCCCGGCTCACCACTCCTTCTACCTTGCATGACATTGCTATGCAGCCATCTACATGTAATTGATAAAGGTTCTTGACTCGAACCCCTATCTTCTGGGTTTCTCCAGTTGTCTTACTGCATAGGAAAGCCTTTCCCTCATTAAAGACAACATCATTTCCCTTGTCTTCTAACATCACCGCAGACATAAGATTCTTCTTTAATCCTGGAACATGCATCACTTCCTTCAATACGAAGGGTTTACCAGACTCCCTCTCAAAGGAAATGGTACCGATACCGGTCGCACTGTATCTACCATCATCGCCCATCTCAATGTGCACTCCAAGATCTTTCTCATCCAGATCAGAAAACAAATCTCGATCTCCTGTCATGTGAACAGACACACCACTGTCCAAGAACCATACCAATCCCATCACACTTGATACCAAGCGTGCAATCAGCGAAAAATCCAGCTCAAACTACGAGGCTAAGGCCTCTCTCGCTGCAGATCCAGCAGCTTGCTTATTTTTCTTCTTCTGCGGACAATTTGTGGCATAATGTCCGTGCTAGTGACAGTGAAAGCACTTCACCTTGGACATGTCCTGCTTCTTGCCTTTCGCACCAGAATGAGAATCTTTCTTGTTCTTCCCCTTCTTTGCTTTGGCAGCCAAAGCACAATTTTCTTCATCAAATGCCTTTGATGAAGATCCATCCCTGGTATTCCGCCTCATCTCCTCTTGCACAAGAGCCGACCAAATTCTCTCCCATCCTGGCAATTTCTCCCGACCATTGACAGAGTCTTGATAGGAATGCCAACTCTTCGAAAGATGAAGGAGAACCAACCTCACCAAGTCCTCATCATCGACAGTCACCCCCACACTTCCCAACTCATCCCAGCATTGGGTGAACTTCGTGAGATACTTGGGCATACTGTCTCCATTCTCACACTTAATGTTTCTGAGTTTATCCTTGAGTGCCAACGTCCTCTGGTCGCTCTTGCTTTGGAATAAGTCTGTCAACTCTTTCCACATCAAGTATGGAGAAGCCTTTCCATGGAGGCTAGATACAATGTGATCCCTCACACCCTCCAACAGAATCCTTTGACACTATGCTGTCTTCTTTTGCCAAGCCTCAACTTCAGCAGCATCAGTAGGTTTTGGGACATCCGCATCTATGAACTCCTTCAACCCATTGTCATCTAACACCACCTCCATCCTGTCTTTCCATGCAATATAATTCGAGCTGCCTTCAAGGGCATACTCCAATCGCAATCCGTTGAAAGACATTTCAACTTTGACACCAAGAAAACACCGCTGCAAATTCGAATTCCACCAGCTCAAAGCTCAACTGCTTCTGATCTAAAATTCGTGAGAACAAAGTATTTCTTGTACAGAGATTGACTGTATGGGCATTTACCGGATATCTCACCTTCCAAAAGAAGGATGAATCCAGCGGCTACCTGGCCCGATTACAGACTCTGCCTGAAGAAATAAAATTTAATCACTTTCTAAATAATAGATCTGATGATCAACTTCACTCTGATACCATGTAGAACTTTTTCTACAAATCAGCTAGCTCCGATACCATTGATCATCAATTTGCGGAATTAAGAAACAATCGCATGCGCACATTGAAACATCAATCACACATATCAACACAGTATATCATGGGGAAAGCATACAGCTGAAAACCCCCAACTATCTGTATATTATATTGATTGAGAACATGTAACAATACATAGTACAATACTCCTCACAAGTACTCAATACTATCTCTACCTGTTACACACAAACTAGCTTAGATTTGAACAAGTCACGGGCTAAAATCTCCTCCGTTGTTTGCCTGCCTCTACTGCGCAATCCAACCTATGAGAATAGATCTGATCCAAGTTCGAATTCCCTTGGCTTGTACTGCACAATCCTCATTGGAAATCTCAATCAATGATTGTGCAAATCTCATGCACAACTATAGTCACAACTGACAGTTGTCTTGCCCTTTCACTCATCTCTAACACTTGTCTCCAATGAACTATCCATGCACTGAGTTAACTGATGTATTCTTTAGTTGATTTATGACTTAATAATTAGCGAATTAATTAATAATTAATTCACACCACTCATCACTAGTGTATTTGTTAGTTAAACTAAATACAACTAGTTCAACTAAGTCAAACTGAACACAACTCTATCAACTCCTCATTCAACTCCACCAAACTCAATCACTTGAGTTCTAACTGAAGTCCTTCATGCAATAGCTCAACTAACCCATAAGAAAAGCGTATTTCCTTTTGGCAGTTGCATGCACCACATCCGTAGCTCGAACTGAAGTGCTGCAAGAGGATAAGATAATGTTTATAGTCCAAATATTATTAAGAGCTAATAATATTCGACTGTTCTATATTTAGACTGGCAATGTAAAAATAGACTCCGCCCATATGTCTAAAAATAGAAGTCCATCTATTTTTACCAACATGACCAACCATCCAAAAATAGCATCCTGTAACTCATAGACCATGATCCACATGTCTAAAAATAGACATAGTCTAAAAATAGACTTTGCGCCAAAAATAGCCTGCGGGACCACTTAGTGAAGGTGATCTCTTTTCACTAAGATCCATCATCTTGTTGCATTTTCAATAGTTAAGTCTAGTTAAATTAGTTCCAAACTGTTTGAGGAACTAATAGAGAGTTAACAGTCAGTTGATGCATGCATGCACTCAACTAGTGTACTCCAGTTAACTAAAGATTCCCTCATTAGAAACTCATGCATGTCTATTCCGAGAAATACCCAGTTGAGATTAAGGTCAAGGATAGTGTACTATCAGTTGCATGTTTTCTCTTATAAAGGAAACTCATGCATGCAGAAGGAATAAGGTTCCTTGAGGATTGTGCAGTTCTGACAGTGTGTTAGAGCAGTGTTCCACTTGGTGAGGTGAGAATCATCTACTAGGAATAGTACAAGGAAATAGGAGCTTGAAGGGCAGAGGAGAAGGCTTGTGAGAAGCCAGGATTGCCTGTGAGCATATGTGAGGATTGTACTGAGAGCTGGCTAGCTGTGAGAGCTAAGTCTTTGTATAATTCCTATGTATTTCCACCTTGTATGATTGTTACAGATTCATTTGGGCATATCAACTCCAACTTACAAGTTAATGTTATTAGAGTTCATCAACCCCTAATACAATTGTTGCATGCCCTAAAGAGGTTCATCATCAGAATACCTTACTCCCAAAGAAGTTCCATCATAGAAAGCATCCAAAAAGTACTCCTAAAGAGATCAGTGCAGGAAGCCTTCTATCAGGCTGCAATGCATTGTATGAGCTACACTGACTAGGTGCTATGCATTGCACTTAGTCCCTTTTTAGCCAGCGATGAGCGAACTTGGGCAATTTTCCATGAAGGTTTGAAGATTCCTTATCCACTGGAAGCCTCTAGAAGTTTCTCAAGTGTCACCTGCCCTCTAAGTCCGCCCTTGGATGACAAAAGGAATTAGGAAACATCAACCTCCTATCTCCCTCTTTCATGGAACCAATTTCTAAAAATAGAAAGGCATTCATCATCATCATTGATGACCCAACCTCCTTCACTCATCTATAAATAGATCACTCATCCAAGAGATCTGAAGGCTAAAAAATATTGAGTTGCAAGGAGATGCTGGTGGTATGAGATTAGGATTGAGTGCAAGTATTATGATATTGTTGGAATGTCTTACTTTTCATGAGGTGAAGAAGGATTGAATTGGAAGGATGACACTAGATCGAACTCGCATTCGTTGTAATATTTCCTCTTATCAATAAAGTTTTCGAGATTTTTCTCCTATGCTTGTGTTTATGTTAAATGCGTTCATGTGTATATCATGCTTTCGATTCCGTGCTATTTATGAACAATATATCATTATGCTTTGACGGGTTTTTGTTTCTGTAAGTTGTGCAGGTACTTTTCAAGCAATTTAAGTACGGGAAGGAGCAGCGAAATTGGTCAAGGGAGATAAGGAACAAGCGGAAGTTACAAGTAGGTTCTTTGTCCCTTATCTTATATGTTGTTTATAGGAAAAATTAAGATTGCTTTGACTATTGTTTCTAGATCAGCTACTAGATGTAGAGGGTTAGGCGTTTGTAGAAACACTAAATATTCCTGAAACAAATTGGTGACTCCTTTGGGGAAGATCATTTTCCCTTTTTAGTAGCTAAGTAGCCTCTTCGAACATTCCAATATATTGTACTTGCTATCGATTATTGAATTCAATTCTCATCTACTGAAAATTGAACATAATTTGAGCCAAAAACACCTTCAAAATTTCTCACTGTAATCATCGCGTTGTCCTTAACTGAGACTTGCGATGCACTGCAGTTCCCGAATTGGTAAAGAATGATTCAGTGCATTGTCTATCACCATAGCCTGCGCTGGTCTCTTGAAGATCAGTTTTCCCATCTATGAATTGAAGTTTTTGTCAATTTTCATCTTTGATTGAATTGCTTGTTGAACATGAATGATGTCTCATCTGTGAAACCAGCCTTCATCTCTTTAATTTGGCCATGTTTAGACTAGGATTGGTGCATGTTTTTTATGTATTTGTTGTATCATTTGGAATCCATTGTCAAAAAGTAGTTTTGATCGATTGTTGTTTCGATAAAAAAATGTCGTAAAGTCCTCCTTCATAGCTAATCGATTGATCTATTTTGTGCATTTGATTTGATTTTCATTCAAAGTGTCGAAACGCTTCATTTCTTCAAAATTGAAAGTGTCGTTCAATCTTCCTTTCTCTCTTAGAAGAAAATTGTCATAAATCGCCATTTTTTATGAAAAAGTTCTGAATCGTTTATGCATTAATTTTTCTTATTACATCATTCACATTAAGAGAAATTGAAAAGAAATACATGCATTTGCATTTTAGAGTTTCAGTTTCTGTGGTAAAAGGAATGGTTTAGGGAATTGCATTAGCTTGTGCTCTTTGTTGATTTCTCAAAAGTACCTTTATGCTCTATCCCTTATAGTTTGCATTTTCATTGTTGAAATTAAACGAAAAGAGTGCTTATCCTTCTTGTTGAATTCTTAGGAATTTCAGAACACATTTTGCGGTGAACCTTCAAAGGCAAATTTCTAAGCAAGATCAACTTAAAAGAAACATCAATTAATCTAACATTGCTTTGGAAATTAACGAAAAACATCTAGAGGTATAGGCTAGAGATGTGTTCCAGTGTTTTAAACCTAGTGGCTGTCGTTTTCATTGAAGTTTGGGTGATTCCTCCTCTTTGATTTGATAAGTGCTAGCAGAGACTTGTGCTCCCTATACCATCGCGTATATAGTGCAAGACCCCACTAGGTTGAAATCCTTTATCCCTAGGAAGCCAATTCTGTCGCCTTACTGATCGCAATGCACTGAACACAACATTTGAGAAGATTCACTGTCATATGTAAAGTCCTTGGTAATTTCTCTTTCATTTATCACCAAGGTGTATATTGAAGTTTTGTGATTTGTCTGGTAAACCCTCTTGTCTAGAGTCTCTAGAGTAGTAAATTTCGTTCCTTTTCGACTCTTGAAAAGTAAAAGGATCATCTGAGCACTTGTCCTTTCAGGCTCATTAAAAATCGAAGAAGAATAGAGACAACTTTTTCTTTTTTCTCGACTCTTTAAAACTGAAAAAGTGAAGTTGTGTCCCAGTGTCGTTAAAATTAATTGACCATGAATAACAACCTTATTCCTTAGTTGAGTTTAAGTCAATAAATTAATTCGAAATCATGGAAGAAATTAAATCCAAACCCCGTCATTCATGGAGAACAATGAGTCAATCGCCTTTGCCTCCCGAAGTGACACCAATTCAGACAAAGCAGTCTCGTTTAACTGAGTCTAGTACATCAAGAACTCCTAGTTTTTCATTTGGGTTTTTTGAAACATTTGTTTCAACAGCTTCAAAGACTCTAGTTACTCCAATTATTTCTGGTACATCTGTTCCTAAAGAAGAAGTTTCACAGTTACCTGAGGAAATTAGCACTGATCCTAGTGTAATAGTAACCATGGTTGTCCAACAACAAGTTGATCCTCAATTTGAAATTGTTCATCCAAGAAGTGCTTCTGAACTTGAAACAACTCCATCAGGAGTTGGTCCGAAATCTATCCCAGTTCAAATAGAAGTTACATCTAAACTAGAATTTGTTCAAGAACCTCCCTTTGAAATTGTTGTTCATTTATCTGAACATCTAGACTTCAAATTTCAACATTTAGAAATTGTTACCCCTCCGACATCAGTCACTGTAGAAACTACACTTTCATCAACACCAAAAATCTTTTATAGACCTAACAATCAACCTCTTCCACCAGATTTGATTGCCATAGAAGAGATAGTAGAGGATTCCACACCTGACACCTCATTTCACTTTGGAACTGGGATTAATATTTATCCTGCTACACCTGATTACTTTGCTTCATTTGATCCTTCTTCCTTGCATGTTCCCGTCGAATCTTTAGTACAACTTTTGGGCCAGTTAACTATGGCTGAACAACCGTCAACATCCAAGACTGTATCATTTGATGCAGCTACAGTAGAATCTTCTATTGTCACTCCCTTGATGTTTTCTACCACACCTGAGTTGCACCTATATGGTGAATCGTCCATCCTGGTTGGTTACCAATCATTGTCTCGAACCCACTTAGGGGTTGCTTTTGCACCATGGTCAAGACCCATAAACTCATCCGGATTCTACCTGGTTTTATCAAATGGGAACTCAAAAATTTGATCCTACACATCAGTATCAATTTGGGAAATCTAGTCATCAAAGACCGGTGTATCCATTAAATACTAGATTGCCACCATATGGAGAGCAATATGCTTATTCACTGTTTCCTCCCTTTTCCGGGGGACAACCATATGGTAATTTCCCACATTATTCAAGTCAAACTGGAATTAGAGTTTGGCAATGGAAACCAATAATGCCAACTCAACCAAGGCTTGTGTATCCAACACAACCAATGCAAACTGTGTCAAATATTCCTACTACACCTGTTGTTACTTCTGTCCACAGTCACAAGTTCAATCTGTTGTATCTCAACCGGTACAAACTAATCCGTCTTCCTTGCAACCACAAGTTTCAAGTCAAGAGGTTCAAGTTTCTCAAGTTGTTATACAATAACCACTCGTTTCTGGAGCCCAACAACAACCTTAGGTTAGGATACCTTTATCCGGAATGACCCAGGCATACACTGGTATAGTTGATCCACAACTTGGTCAATCTTTCATTACTGGGTAACAACAATTGGTTCAACAACTGTGGCTGTCACAATTCCAACAACCTCAATTCCAACAGTCCTAACCCCAGTTTGGACTTGGTTCACAAGCTCAAACTAGTTTTGGTCAATATCAAGCTTACCAAGGACCTGGGCAACAAGGCTTTGCAGGTTATGGACAACCACAATTCAAATCTGGTTATCAACAACCACTTTATACTAGTTTTGTCCAACAACCTTACCAAGGTTACCAAATGCAGATGCCATATGTTGGTATGAAAAGACTTATTGCACATGCGATTCCATCCTATCTTGGGTATGCTCCACCTGAATTGAATTGATAGTTGCCATTCGTAGCAACTTTAGAATTACCAGATTTAAACTAGCTCACTAATGATCCAATTGCATATGCACCTTGGTGGCTAGTGATTCCTCATAAGTTACCATCTGATATTCCGAATTTTAATGGAAGTCTAGGAGAAGACCCATCCAACCATGTTATGACCTTTCATTTATGGTGTTCATCCAATACTTTGAATGATGATTCGAGAAAACTTCGTCTTTTCCAAAGAACGCTTACTGGTCTAGTTGCTAAATGGTATATTGAATTACCAAGAGCTTCTTTTGATAACTTCACCATTCTAGCCACTACCTTTTTGACTCACTTCCAGTTACCTATCATATACAAGACTGGAACAAAACTCTTGACCAAATTTAAACAGACTACCTCCACCAATATATTAGATCATATTCATGAGTGGTGGTGTTGTTGTCGAATGGTTAAGACGTATGTTCCCGATCAGCTTTTATCTGAGTGGTTCATAAAGTCCTTGTTGCCTTCAATCACCTAGGATATGGCAAAAGGAGGAGTTGTCACAAAAGAGCAAGTTAGCGCTCGTGCCCAATATTTGGATTTGATTTACACACAATCCGGCACACTCTATGATAAAATTCTCGATGCACCTAGACCAACGTTCACTGTCCCACCACCTCCAAAATCGAGTAAGGACTCTCGTGCCGGTGACAGTGTGATCAGTTCTTCAAGCACACAAACAGAAAGAGGACCATCTGGTTAAACTCTTGTTATTTCCAATCAAAATGCAAATCCATCAGAAAACACTCTTGCCTCGGAGATTAATGTTGTGTCATCTGACAAAGGAAAAATCCAAACCAACCAAGAGGTAAGAAAAAAAGGAAGAATAACAAAAAGAAACAGGAAAATTCCACTCTTGAGAAATCATCTGAATTCCCCACTGTAGCTCGGAAACCTCGTTATCCATGTCTGATATGTAATGACGAGCATTATACAAGAGATTTTCCACATCGCTCTGAGGTCTCTAAACTTTTAAAGACATCAAGTACCTCAGCAGTGTTGATAGATCCGTTTCCAACCCCAAAGACACATTTGGTTGCAACTGATAATGCTTCCACATCCCAAGTACCCATGTTGTCTATCGCAAATCTGCAAAACAATGTTTTGGTGTCAATAAGGAATAAAGATTATGGAAATTCGTCGTCGTCGAATAACCAGGCTACTGATCAACCTAGTACTTCGACCTCAACTTCACCAGAAGTTGTTCCACCAATTGTACCTGAATTAACAATAAAGCCACCAAAGGGAGCTGTACACAAATCAACATTCAATCCTTGTGCTCGAGTAGCTCAAAACTATAATATAGTGGAAAATCTGGCTCAATCACCTTCCGCTATGTCGACACTTGAGGTATTGCAAAACTGTCCCTCCTAGAAACAATCTTTATTGTCAGCAATAGGCGGAATAGATCCTAAGGATTCAAATATTATGGTTTTTAACCATGCAGGATATACACCACAGTTACCAGCGCAATTATATTTCCTAATACAAGTAAAAGCTCTTAAACAAAATGTTCACCGAACTATTATTGATGGGGGGCATCTACTTGCATTATGTCCATGAGCTGCTAGAATTCTCTTGGTTCACTTCCCTTGTCACGATCACCAACTACATTTAAAGCTTTCGATGGAAGAACATACAATCTGTATGGGATTTTGAGTAACCTGTAAGTTGAACTAGGGGGAAAAACAGTAAATGTTGAGGCTGAGGTAGTTGACGGACTCCTTGATTACAATATTTTACTAGGAAGGCCTTTGGTATATGCTATGGATGCCGTTGTTTCCACATACTTTCGAACGATTGAATTTCCCTTCAAGGGTGGAATCACAATCATTGATCAGCTAGCCTGCTTTGCGAATAGTTCACAGGCTACGGGAAGCATTCCATTGATACACGGAAACTCACCATTGTTTCAAAATGTTGGAGTAGGTCTCCTAAACGATCCTTCCCTGGTGGGCACTTTTACCCTCCCATCACCATTTGGTTTCACAGAAGTGGCAAGAGTGGAGACCTGCAACATGATTTCTTTTGCATCATCTGATTCTAAGAAGAATTCCAACTACCTTGAAAGTGATGATTATGGCGAGGCAATGCTGCCAAGACCCATTGAATCATTATAGCAATAAATCTATTGGGCTTGTGCGGCAAACTCTAATTCGCACTCAACAATTGCATCGGTAGATAGGCGATTAGAATATGGTACCTCTTCAGATCCTTTTTCACGTATACATTCTACAGATGAAGGAATCGTCAAATCAATGATGATAGGAGAGATGCTATGGGAAGATTATCATCATTGTTCCCACCTTCGAGATGACAATGAAGATTATTCAAATGAACTCAATCACCCATCAATCGTTGATTTCTTGTCGAATTCTGTAAATATTGTAGATTCTAAGCATAATTTGTCTAACATAGAAGAAACAATCTCTATAAACATTTTAACCAAGCCCAACATTGTAGAAAATATTCATGTTGGCAAATCTTGTTCTCCATTGTAACTAGATAATTACTATGCTCTTTTTCACAAATTTAGAGATGTCTTTGCATGGTCTTATGAGGAGATGTCAGGCATTGACTCGAGCATTGTTGAACATGAGATTAAAATGTACCCTGATGTCAGGCTAATACGACAGTGGCTTCAACTTGTTCATCCTAAGAAAGCCGTCGCCATTAAAGCAGAGGTTGAAATTTTTTTGCGTGTTGGCTTCATTTTCCCTGTACCTCCAACTGATTGGGTATCTAATATTGTTCCAGTGATGAAAAAACAAGGGACAATTCGAGTGTGTGTCGATTATAGGGATGCAAACCAAGCATGTCTAAAGGACAACTATCCTACACCTTTTATCGACTAGATTATTGACGAATATGCCAGATGTGAAATATTTTCATTCATGGATGGATTTTATGGCTACAATCAAATCAATATCTGCCCACAGGACCAATAAAAAACTGCCTTTATATGTCCGTGGGGCACATTCACATATCGAAAGCTACCTTTTGGTTTGAAAAATGTAGGGGCTACATTTCAGAGGGTGATGAATTATGCCTTCCATGACATCAAATGCATTTTTCAACCTTATCTTGATGATTTTCCTACTCATTCACAAAACATACTAATCACCCGCAACATTTGAGAGAAATATTTTTACGTTGTTGACACTACAAAATAAGACTCAATCCGCAGAAATGTGTGTTTTGTATTGGATCTGGTCAATTTCTTGGATTCGTAGTTCTGAAAGACAGAATTCGACTCGATCCCATAAAGGTTCAAGCAATTCTTGACATGCCTTCACCTTCAAATTTGTTACAGATACATAAACTTCAAGGGAAGGAAAAATTTATGAGGAGATTCATTCCAAACTATATTGAATTAGCTAAAGGTTATACACGTCTATTAAAGAAAGGGGTACCCTTCCATTGGGACTAAGTTGCGTAAGCTTCTTTTGATGCTCTCAAAGATTCCCTGATTAAAGCATCATTAATATATGCCCCAAACTATCAAAAAGACTTTTACTTGTATCTCGTTGTTGCAGATACAAATATTGGTTTGGTTTTAGTTTAAGAGGAAAGTGGAATCGAACATATTATATATTATTTGAGTCATAATCTCAATGATACAGAAAGTAAATATTCATATGTTGAAAATTTAGCCTTGGCAGCCATTCAAGCTGTGCAGAGATTTCGTCATTACATCCTCCTTTGCAAGACTACCATTGTATTAGATTGCAACCCTATGACATACATTTTGTCACGTCAATTGCTGGGGGGAAAATATTCTAAATGGATAGTTATCTTGCAGGATTTTAATTTGGAGTTCATCAAATCTAAATCAAAGAACTCTCTTGTCTTTTCTGAGCTACTTTGTGATCTTCCCTTGTCCTCCAATGATTTAACATCAGAAGCATCAATCTTGGATGAGTTTTTGTTTCTAATTTCTTCAAGTGATCCATGGTATGGAGATATACTAGTCCATCTCCAGACCCAAGCTTTTCGGCCTAATACCTCTCTCTCTGAACAACAACGTACTCGATACCAAGCCAAATATTATCTGATCATTGGTGATACAATTTATCATTGTGGTGTCAATACGATATTACGTAGGTGCCTTACTCATGAGGAGGTCGAGAAAGCTTTGAATGAATGTCATTCAGATGCTTGTGGGGGGCATTTATCTGGTTACGCAACTGCACAAAAAATTCTACGAGCTAGTTACTTCTGGCCATCTATATTCAAAGATTGCATTCTTACTGTCAGAAGTTGCCATGCTTGCCAGATTTTTGATCATAAAACCAGATTACCACCTGCACCACTGCATCCAGTCATTGTTGTTGGCCCATTCACAAAATGGGGCATTGATTTTATGACATGTAACCCCACCTCGGTCGGGGGGCATGGGTATATTATAGTCACCATTGACTATTTTACCAAATGGGCTGAGGTGATGCCTACATTGAACAACAGTGGCGAAACGACTGCTCTTTTTTTTTTTAACCATGTGGTTTCCAGATTTGGTGTGCCACAAGCTATAGTTACAGATCATGGGTCAGATTTTCACAATCACATGATGGTCGAATTAACTACCAAATTAGGACTGTCACATGATAGTTCTACTCCATACTACTCGCAAGCTAACGGACAAGTTGAGGCAATCAATAAAGTCCTTAAGCGCATGTTGCAAAGAATGGTTGGAGTCCATAAAAGGAATTGGCATTTAATCCTATACTCAACTCTATGGGCATATTGGACCTCAGTGAGAAATGTGACTGGATTTATGCCTTTTCAGTTGGTGTATGGTTTGGAAGCAGCCTTACCAATCCAATGTGAAATCTCATCCCTCAAACTCGCAATTGACCTGCTACCCAATACTTCTAAAGAAGAAGCACGTTTCTTGAAATTAATCCATCTGGATGAAACCCATCGTGATGCCGCTTTGGTTAATGAGACGCATAAGAAACACATCAAGGCACAATATGACAAGAATGTTAAGCATCGTATCTTCTCGGAAGGTGACCTGGTCTTTCTTTATGATTAGTATTCTGACAAATTAGGAGCAGGAAAATTTGAACCATTATGGATGGGCCCTTATATTGTTAAATGTGTGTTCACAAAAGGTGCCTACAAACTAGTGGATTATGATGGGATTCCGTTGTCACAGCCCCGAAATGGGTTGTGTCTTAAACGTTACTATGCTTAGTTAAGTGTAGTAAAACTCACTGTACATATGCCTTGATTTCATTTTTGCGTGTTAGTTTTCTTTTAGAGTTTTGATTTGGTTAGGTAATCCACTTCACATTTGTTGCAGATGTCGAACTTTTTGGAACCATTTGTTGGGTATGCCGACGAAGCTAGTCATAGTACACAGAACCTATCTTTTGCAACATGGGCCATTTTCGCTCCAAGTGGCGAGTTAGTGAGTTTCAGAGGGATATGTATTGGATGATTGACAAACAATATCGCTGAGTATAGCGCGTTGATCGAACTCCTCTCTGATGCCATTTCACATGGCATACGCTGAATCATTGTTAGGCTAGATTCACAATTGATCATACTACAACTTACTAGCGTCTATTCCATCCGAAACCTAGCAATTCATCGCATGTTCCTTGGAGTTTGAATTTTGGAAAGAAATTTTGAATTTATTCAATATCAACATATTTCCAGAAATTAAAAAAAATTAACTGACTCTCTAGCAAACTGCATTAAATAGACATTTGCAACAGATGTAAAGAAAGCGTTTTCAAATCACATCATCATTTGAACATGATTTCATCACTTAACCACAATGAAACTCTGAAAGTCAAATAGATAGTTGTATATAAGTTTTTACAAATAGTTTGTGTCCAAGACAAAATTGGTCATCTGACCCAAAAATCTAAAAAATGAATGCAAAAAATATCCCAATAGACTAGTGATGCTGATGATAATAGGTCACAGCCTGTACTATCATAAGCAGGAGTCTCATCCAATGACTCGACACGACAATGGTATGGTGCTGCAATCTCATGGGTAACTCTTCAATCCGAACATTGAGAATATCGAGGGTTAAACCCTCTATGTGATCCTGCAATTGAGCCAAGGTCTCTGCTATGTCAAAATCTCTAAGAACTGCCCTCCCAACAGCTCTCTGCACTGGCACACTTGCCTCTTGTGGGCATACCATAGGTCAAATGGATCCAACATCTGCATACATATAAAAGTTTATTTAGTCTTGGTAACAATAAAAAAACACAAAAAAGTAAAAACTTCAAAAGAAAAAAAACAGTGTGGTCGAATCAATTTACCAATAGTGCCCCACTGCACCCCAACTGGTAATAACATATCTGGATCACCATGGAAGTCCATCCCAGCATATGGATATTCCGTGAAGGCCATCTCCTGACAATCGAACCACTTGAAGAAAGTGGAGGAAAATGAGATCAATGACTAGCTAGAATGCCTAGCCATAAGATCTACCCACCTCTCCATCCGTGGGTCTCTAGGTCCAAGTACTCCCAAAGAAATTTGTTGTGGCTGCATAAGTGGGATTCTCTCCAAGGCGAAGGAAATCAAGATATACCCATAACCAAATCTTTTTGTCTTCCCAGTCTTCACCTTGGTCAGTTGTTCCTTTATAGATGGAAGAATTGCCTCGCACTAGTTAAATACCTTTGGTTCCAGGCACTCTAAGGCATACTACATATAAGATCTATTTGCCAAATGTAAAGCCGCATTGCCAGCTAATCTAGCAAGGGTAAAAAGGATTTTTCTCAAAGGTAGATCACTAACATCTCGGATATGAATCTTTCCATCTCCGATGGGTTGAGATCCTTCCTGGCAAAACTGACGAATATAATCTCTCACTGATTCACTTCCTTTGGTGAATCCTGATAATGAAATGGATGCACCCCGCCTCGATAAACCTACCATAAAGTAAACATCCTCGATGGTAAAGGGGATCACTTTTCCCCTAATGTGAAAAACCTGGTTAGTGGGATCCCAAGCACGAACAAGATATTGTAGCAGTTCAATTTGTTGCCGCATGCTGGATAAGCGAAAGTACTTTAGCAACCCATAGTTCCTTAAGGCATCAATTGTGCCCTGATCATTTAAGGTAATCATGTATTGTTCTTCGTGTTCTCATTCTCTCCATGTAATGACCATTTTGATCCGATGAATGTTTGAAACACAACCATTAGACAAATTAGGATCCAACTTTTGCAAAAAACAGTTAAAAAATTGGGAGAAAATAGCTGTTTAATTTTGGTTTTTGTGCCCATTGCACCTCCCCTTTAGAGACAATGTTATGCATTGTGTGTTGCCTTTTAGGTGCATGAAACACATCGCACCTTTCAACAGAAGAAGGGTGCGATGATCCAGAAAATGCAAAATGAAACCCTGGGGGCCTAAAAAACCAAGAATTTTTGCTCAAAATTGAAAATAAATGGATTGGAATGAAAGAGCACTGGGATAGCTCCTACATGGTCTAGATGTCATGAGAAATGATCCACAGAATCCTTCGCAATCAGCTGGTGAAGTTTGGGGTAAAAAACTGCTCCAGAGCTCCAAATCAAATGGTAAAAATGAATTACTAAACTTGTTTTTATATTTACTTTTACATGTAAGTAAATGTTGGTTTTTATTCATTTTTATCCATGAAACATGTATTTTTAATCATCTTTGGTAGAGTTTTGATTAGGATGAATGACTGGAAGCAGAATCTGATATACTAAATGGCGAATTGAGCATCTTTGACCACAAAGCAAGCTTTTTGTTTCTTTTTCGCGCTTTGATAAAAAATAAAAAGAAACCATAGATTCCTCTTTAAACCCTTTTTAGACTCTCTAAATAAGAAAATATTGTTGAGCACTTGTCCATTCCAGCTCGTTAAAGGATTGGAAACGACATCTCTCTTGTATTATTTTATGCTTTTTCGGACTTGAGGGATTATTTTACGAAAAATAACTTATAGAGTTTTCTTTTCGTCCCTTTTCAAACTCTCTAAACGTGAAAAGGACCGAGTTATCTTTGTCGTTAAACTCGTTAAAATATCAAATAGTGACAAACTTGTCCATCTAGACAAGGCCGGGTTTCACTGTTTCTAGACTCGTTAAAACATCAAATAGCGATGGGTTTTCCCAAAGGGTGAATTATAGAACAAGCATATGTTATCCTCCTCAAGCTTGATAAAAATAATGAGGTGTTAGTCAGCAATGACTGGGGAAAATGGGAAAAATCGAGAAAATTTTATGGTAGCGAGTCGCTCTTGAACATGACACTTCCACTTCATCTCCGTGACTAGTTGCATTGGGTCATTCAGTTTGATGGTTATCCCACAGTTGGTCTATCACACCATCCATCACTTTTGTTTTGGGTCAACACTACCAATTCATCTCAGTGTCGCCGATATGTTCAAGAGAAGTCATCTAGTTAAAACTTCATCTGTTGCAATACTGTAAACCTTCATTCTCATGACCACCATTCCTGAACCTTGTGTCATCAGTCGATTGTCATCTCCAAAATCATTTACTTCATTTCGTGTCATAGATGCGGGATACATCAAATCCCTCCTACGATGAGTCACTTCTTGTCGACATTAGCTCATCATCCAAGAAGTTGAATTAGAAACACCCTTTCAGTGCTTTGAAGCTTGCATACATCAATGGCAGGTTTCTTGCTTCCGGTGATAGGTTGACATCAATGGCTTTTGACCAAAAGATTTTTCATGGTGTTCGACATCAAATCATTTATTCACACCATGGGAAATGTACTGTAGTACCTTGAGGATCATCATTATTATCGGTGATCCTCTTGTGTCTGTTAACAGCTTACATCATTGGTTGGTAATTAGACAATGTCTCTCCATGTTCGACCTCAAAACATCTATTCACATGGTTAGAATTGTACATTGATTGAATATTGAATGAGATTGAAGACCCTGGATCTAGTTTCATCCATCGAGGTTGCGATATATTAAGGAGTACCAATTCAAATGTACAAAGGCTTTACACATATGGTCATCATAATCATGGATCACAAATCTACATCTGTAGAATCATAAGTCTATATCTGTAGACGACTATCTGATCTATGTATATGTAATGAAAGTTTATAAGTTGAGCATGGGAATGCCTCCCTCAGCTAGTTCATGAGAAAAATCAAATTATCATGATGTGTTGTATTGTAATTGATGTAGGTCGCCTTCCGTTTCGAAACTTCTTATCCTCATGATAAAGCATTTCACCTGACATAGATATTTACGACTTCATGCTTTAGGGGGCAACTGTTACAGATTCATTTGGGCATATCAACCCCAACTTACAAGTCAATGTTATTAGAGTTCATCAAGCCCTAATATAGTTGTTGCATGCCCTAGAGAGGTTAATCATCAGAATAAATTACTCCCAAAGAAGTTCCATCACAGAAAGTATCAAAAAAGTACTCCTAAAGAGATTAGCGTAGGAAGCCTTCCATCAAGCTATAATCCATTGCAGGAGCTATACTGACTGGGTGCTATGCATTGCACTTAGTCCCTCTTTAGCCTGGAATGAGCAAACTTGGGCAATTTTCCATGAGGGTTTGAAGATTCCTTATCCACTGGAAGCCTCTATAAGTTTCTCAAGTTCCACCTGCCCTCTAAGTTCGCCCTTGGATGACAAAAGGAATTAGGAAACATCAACTTCCTATCTCCCTCTTTCTTGGAACTAATTTCTAAAAATAGAAAGGCATTCATCATCATCATTGATGATCCAACCTCCTTCACTCATCTATAAATAGATCACTCATCCAAGAGATCCGAAGGCTGAAAAATATTGAGTTGCAAGGAGATGTTGGTGGTATGAGATTAGGATTGAGTGCAAGTATTGTGATATTGTTGGAATGTCTTGCTTTCCATGAGGTGAAGAAGGATTGAATTAGAAGGATGACACTAGATCAAACTCGCATTGGTTATAATCTTTCCTCTTATCAATAAAGTTTTCAAGATTTTTCCCCTATGTTTGTGTTTATGTTAAATGCATTCATGTGTATATCATGCTTTTGATTTCGTGATATTTATGAACAATAGATCATTATGCTTTGATAGGTTTTTGTTTCTGTAAGTTGTGCAAGTACTTCTCTAGCGATTTAAGTACAGGAAGGAGCAGCGAAATTAGTCAAGGGAGATAAGGAACAAGTGGAAGTTACAAGTAGGTTCTCTGTCCCTTATATTATCTGTTGTTTATAGGAAAAATTAAGATTGCTTTGACTGTTGTTTCTAGATCAGCTACTAGATCTAGAGGGTTAGGCGTTTGTAGAAACACTAAATATTGCCAAAACAATGATAATACATATAGTGGGGTTTTTTAGTTGAGGCTTTCCCCAAAGTATTTTCATGTGTATTGTGTGATTGATTCTTCTTCTTCTGGTTATATTGTTCAGTGCTGATTCAAATCGATCTTTAAGCTTTCGCAAATTGATAGTAGAAATAGGTTATAGTAGTCTACTTTGGTTATATTGCATTATTGGGTTAATCTACAGTCAAATTTTTTGCATGGTCTTAGAGATAGATTTGTAGAGAGTTTGTAGAATTTCTACATGGTATTGGAGCTGTGAACAATATACAGAGAAGAGAATTCAAAGTTTGAATTTTGGTGTTGCAGGTGCAAATAGAATTCATATCATACTTCAATTGAGATGGGACATTATGCGACTAATTTCCCATCGAAGAAGTCCAAGAAGGGATCCTCGGAAGGATCAGAAGGTGAGCCATTAGCCTCTTAGTTTGAAATGGACTTTACCATCATCGCATGCATGGTGTCATCGATGATGGGTTGTGGTTGGTATCTTGATAGTGGAGCCTCATTCCACATGACCGGTGATAAAATTTTATTTAGTGCCTTGGAGGAGAAAGACCTAAAGATGCACATGGTTTCTTTTTAGAGGGAGCATGGAGCTCCTATCACCTTGACAGATGTGAAGCATGTGCCTGGACTGAAGAAGAACCTGGTATCGGTCGCGATGTTAGAGGACTAATGCTACGATGTTGTCTTTAGTAAGGAAAAGGTTTTCCTTAGACACATCACCATGAGACAGGTGAAACATATCGGTTCACGAGTTAAGAACATGTATGCTCTTGAGGTTCAAGATGAATGCAGAGCCTTGAGGAGTAAGGCAAATTTTAGAGACTTAGTGGTTGAGAGGGAGAGTAAATTACCTCTCAACATGCAATCCTAGAAGAAGTCTTAGACAATTGTGGAGGAGCCACAATTGGAGAAGACAGAGGGATCACATGAAGCCATACCTCTAGGTGTGAGGTGGGGCGATGTGAAGTGATAGTCCCAAGAAGGCTGAAATTAGGCAGGGTCTGTTGAGAGGTTTTATCTCATGGATCATACCTTGCTATGGGAGCCCAAAGTACATACTAGTGGGAGGAATCAGTGGGATTGATGGAGTCAAAGATCAAAGTGACAGAGGCTAGAGCAGTCAGATACTGAATAGCGTAGAGAAGGATTGACAACAATGCATAAAGGCAGAGTCAGTAGAAGTGCAAAGTTTTCAGTTGACAAAGGCAATAACAGTCAGAGACTTTGATGACAGATGCATCATACTCATTCAGGTTGGATGTTTTTTTTGTTTATGGAGTTCTTAGAGAAACAACACTAGAGAGAAGTGTTGCATGCATAACATTCCAAAGGTTAACTATCAGGATCGAGTTGAATTCCTTTCTCGTTGAGAGGGAGTGTTGAAAATAGCAACAAGAAATGATAAAAATAGAATCCAAAAATTCCAATTCAAATTTAGTCTCACCGGCTACTTGGAAATAATCAATTAAGATTTTTTGACTTAATTAGTTGGAGAAATTCAAGTTAGAAGTCTTTCTAAAGTCATGCAAGAGTTATCCCTTAAATTATGGAGATTATCCCGTAGATTAAGGAGATAATATTGTGTTATATTTAAGTTGTAATTAGTTAACTCAGTATACTGAGTTAAGTCCAGCTAAATTAGTTCCAAACTGTTTGAGGAACTAATAGAGAGTTAATAGTCAATTGATGCATGCATGCACTCAACTAGTGTACTCTAGTTAACTAAAGATTCCCTCATCAGAAACTCATGCATGTCTATTCTGAGAAAGACTCAGTTGAGATTAAAGTCAAGGACAATGTCCTATCAGTTGCATGTTTTCTCTTATAAAGGAAACTCATGCATGCAAAAGGAATAAGGTTCCTTGAGGATTGTGCAGTTCTAATAGTGTGTTAGAGCAATGTTCCACTTGGTGAGGTGAGAATCATCCACTAGGAACAATGCAAGGAAATAGGAGCTTGGAGGGTAGAGGAGAAGGCTTGTGAGAATCTAGGATTTCCTGTGAGCACCTGTGAGGATTGTACTGAGAGCTGGCTAGCTGTGAGAGCTTAGGCTTTGTATAATTCCTATGTATTTCCACCTTGTATGATAATACAGATAGTGGGGTTTTTTTGCCAAGGCTTTCCCCAAAGTATTTTCATGTGTATTGTGTGATTGATTCTTCTTCTTTTGGTTATATTGTTCAGCTCTGATTCAACTCAATCTTTAAGCTTCCACACATTGATAGTAGAAGTAAGTTATAGTATTTTTCTTTGGTTATATTACATTATCAGGTTAATCTACAGTGAGGTTTTCTACATGGTCTTAGAGCTAGATTTGTAGAGAATTTACAAAATCTCTACATGCAGAATCATAGACGAAATACAAAGAGGACTGTTATGGGCTTGCACACATACAGTATCGGAGAAAACCTTTAATGTTACATTGAAGGTATAACTGCAAGGTTTCCTAAAACCTAAGGATTTACGAAGGAAGTGTAAAGGTGTAAAGGAGTGAAGTAACGGAACTGAAGATTGGGATCAAAACAATTGAAGACCATAAGGCGAGAATAAATACACAGACAGAAGAAATAAGATTATTACACAGTGAGATGAGGAAGAATGTAGTAGTGAAGCACAGTTGTCGGATCAATCAGATCAACGAATGAGAGTGAGGGATATAGACAGCTAGGATTAAGTCGCGCAAAATGAAGTCAAGAGTGAATGGATCAGATTAAAACCACGTGTTAGCAGAAGGATGGAGTGGTCTTTGCAAGGGGTAAGCGGTATCCCGTGCGCCATAAAAGCTGTAAATGGTATTCCACAATTTCACACAATTAACCTGAGGGGTTGACACGTAGCAGGGGAAAACCAATTTTCTCACATGCTCTCGACCTGATATAGGTCATGCAAGATTTCACGTGAGATCACACGATCACCATTGGATTTCGGTAGGAGAAATAAATGGTGGAGATCGACTGAGCTAGTTGGTGTGAGTTATTGCGTGATAGCCATTGGACTGGACGAGACACATCGACGGTGGAGATTTGGGCACAAAAAAGTCCAACGTTGAAATAAATATGTCAGTTATGCGACACACAGTTGACGGTGATTGGTCAGGTTTGTTGTGAATCGAACGATAATTAAAATCCGTAGGTATAATATGATTAAGATGTGATTTATTAGATTCCGCTTAAGGATTTAATTAAAGAGAGTTAAACCTTGGTTTATTGAAGGTTTTACTAAATAGGAATATTAAAATTACTAGGACATGTATATGGCATGCATTTTATATGCATACTGTGGGTATTTGCGGCTTAGGTTGCATCATTTGGTATCAGAGAAGAGCATTCTTTGAAAATTGAGTAACAAACACACAAATTATTTTCCTCATTTAGATAGAGATTGATAGTTCCAACAGTGAATTAAGTGAGTTGCAGAAAGGATGATCATAGTAAAGTAGGTTTTATCCAGTAGAAGGAAGAACAAGCATGATGAAGATTGATCACAGGCGGTAGGCTGTGATAACAAAGGAATATTGTTTTCTACTTGGAAGGGAAGTTTTGAGGAAGTTTGGAGTGACCTTTATACTATATGTACATAGATTGCATGAGGAAGAGATGACTTGTTATGTTTGTAGGGTATTGTATTGTTGAAATTCAAACCATTAACACAGAATTATGAACTATGTTATGATTGGATATTGCTGGTGAAATAGATGCTTAGAAAGCAAATAAAGTTCTGTGTAAATTCTAATTTGTTGAGGTTCAGATTCAAAGCATTATTCAAAGGCAAGGACAAATTTTGATCATTCTAGGAATGAGATCCAAATTGACGTGAATGGAAGTCTTGTTCAGGATTGATTGTTGTGGCAACAATTGTATGTTGAAAGAATGCAAAGTGGAAGCATGGAGATCAGAGATAGAACTGCATAATCATATTCACAGGGATGGTAAAGAACAATAGATAAGGAGATCCTAAAGACAAGTTACATTGGAAAGAGGGAATGCATAAATTTTGATAAATTAATGATATTTTACAGATTGAAACAGATCAAAGAGGTGCAAATATGTTGAGGATTGGTAAGCGTATGGTCTTTATATTGTCATACAGGTAGCAGAATAAGAAAGTGAGAAGATTGCAGCAGCCTAGAGCTAGGAGTGCTCAAATGGTTCCAAAGAAGAGAGAACCAGAGAGATGTTGAAAGACTGAGCTTAGAGAAGAGAAGCTTGGTGAGGTATCGGGTAGTAAGGAGGACTTTTTACTACAGAGCTTTTGTTTCATCTCACGGAAAGATCATAAAGGTAATTCCACATAGGATGTGGGTAGAATTGCTAAGGGAGAAGAAGGCTACAAGATGACAGAAAAGGGTGCTAAAGCAATCCGTAGGAAACAGATGAGTCAAGAGGAGCTTGACAAGGAGATGGTTCCATAGATATAGAACCATAGATCAAGTTAAGGGGAAACACTTGATGAAGGGTAGGTACAAAGACTTGCTAAAAAGGGAAGTTTAGGTGCAGTTCACAAGTGAACAAATAAAGTTCACAAAACAAGAAAGGATGACTACTGAAGGTCATTACAGAAGAGAGAAAGTTGAGATAAATTTCCATCTTGATTTGTTGATGGAGATGTTGCAGATGAATAAAGAAGACCAGAGGCATGGATGGATCATGAAAAGGAGAATCAAATGGCATAGATTATAAGTAAAATGGGAGTAAAGAGTGAATTCTCAATTGAAGGAAGAGTTACTTAGATTAAATGAGTATGTATGTGAACCTGAATATGGTCCATTACTTTCTGAAAGTAATGAAGAGATAGATAAGGAATCTATAGAGGGGCTGAATCATATAAAGGATTTAGAACAACAAGGAGATATGATGACTGAAGCATCAAGTGAGACCACAAGATCTTGTGTTTTTAAAACTGATAATTTTTGTATGATTGCAGGTATTATAGGAGAATAGAAACTTGTGAAGATGTCTTCAGGAAATGAAGGTCTTGAAGTAAAAGGTGACAAAGAAAATTTCTCAGAAGGGGAAGAATTCCATTGGTTACAACAGAAAGAGTCTATGGATGAGATACTTAGTGAGAGAAGACAATCATTTAAAGTTTTCATAGAGATGAAAGATCGGGATCTTATTCTGATGAAGAACGAACGAATATTGTCTCAGAGAGGTAATCTAATGAATTTGATTGATGAAGAACAAATGCAGGAAAATATTAATGTAGATGATGGGGCAAGGATAGCTCTTGAAGAAGGTTTACAGAGAGATAGCAAGGCAAAGTGTATTGAAGAAGAAGGGGAGGCAGATTTGTCTCAAGACAAAGAAAAGACAATCACAGAATTGAAGGAAGAAGAAGGACATCTATTGAAACATGTTAAGAAAGAAGAATCCTATGCAAAAGATTTAGAAAAGGGAGAAAGGACATTTGATGATTGGTCAATAACAAGTGAAGGCATGGAAAATTGTGTAAAATTTCCAAATTCTATTCCAATTGAAATTATTGATTTATATAGAAAATTAGACTTTCAAAGAAGAAAGTTGGAAAAGCAGAGGATGTATACTCAGGATAAATTGTTGAAAAAGTAAGGCAAAGAATTTTTCATGAATGACAATCATAAGGAAAAGGGAATGGTAATAAAAGTTCAACAAATTGACATTATAGAAGAGGGAGTTCATTATTGTGAACCAGAGCATAAAGATATCATTGAAATAGATGATATGGAGGAGAGTTTAAATCAACATACTGATGTGTTGACAAAGGAATTGAAGGAAAACTTAGAGCAGCATATTGAGATGTTGCCACAGAAGGAAAAGGTAATGAGGCCTTATATTTTTAATTCTGATAATTGCTTTATGATTACAGGATTTGATGAAGATGAGACATACATGTTTCAAGTTGAAGAATCAGTTTTAGAACTGAAGAAGGCTGGAAATTTCTAGGACAAACATACTGATGAGGGAAATGAAAATCATGAAGATATCGTGCTTGGAGAAGTTAAATTGACTGTCAGAATCGGTTAAGGAAGTGAAGGACGATTATTGAGGGTCATCAAGGAAGAGAAAGGAAAATATGTTGGAATTGATGAACAACATAGTGATGTATTTGAGAGGAATCAAGTACAAAGGGAATTGGAGGATAATTTATTTCTTGAAAGTAAATATACAGTTATTGAACAAAGGTTGTTTGGAAAGTCACAAGAGGGTAAGGATGAAAGGGCAGTAGTAAGAATCCACCAACTTCAAAGAGAAGACAGTACACATCAGTTTGAAGATGAGTGGATAGAGTACAACAACAAATGGCAAAGTAATTATCAGTTAGAAGATAAATTGGAAATAGAGATTGAAAGAATAATAAGATTGATGATGAAGGTGCCTCAAAAGAAGACAATAGTAAGAAGGCCAAGCAACAACAAGAGAAAGACAACAGCAGAATGTGAAAGCATAGCTAGTGGAGCAGAGAAACATAAAGTGTGGAGACTTGGAGAATAACAACAAACAACAACAACAACCAAAGACAAATTACAGAACAAAGTATGGGATCCAAGAGGACAAAGGACGGAAGCACATGATCTGGAGATCATGATTATTTTAACGTTGGGAGTCTGATGCAGGAGCATCAGGCTCAACAATTTCATTATATTCTAGTTAACTTAAGGGGTCTTGTGTTTTCAAGGAAGTTGGATTCCTATGTATCAAATTAATGTAATTATTAATGTTTTGAGTGATTTGGAATAGGAATTAATTAAATATTGGGAGGATTTTGTAAATGTTCTCGAATGTTGGAGAACATGAGAGAATTAGGACAGTTGAGAGTTCATAAGGATTGATAAAGCTTAGACTAGGAATTAGTTGATGATTTTGTGGATTATAGAGGATCCTTAGGGATAAAGAGGAGATTTAGGATTTTGATTGAGAAGGTTATGGATCTAAACTAGGAATTAGTTATAGAATCCTTTTGCATAAATGTAAGCGTAAAAGGCATAGAGAGAGTTAGTCAGTTATAGAGTTAACAAGTTAGGGAATTAGAGTTAAGAGATTAGATAGGGTTTGACTGTAAGCCTATGGGCAGGAAAGGAAAAGGCCACTAATTAGAAAATCAAGATAGAGAGAGAGAGACTCATTATGTAATTATTTGTTTATATATACACAAATATTTTAATTCTAAAGTATGCAAGTGTGGATTGAGTAATTGAATTATAAATTAAGTGTCGATTAGAATAAATCTGTGTAACATAGGTTTGCAGTTGTGCAGAACCAGAGATGAAATATAGAGATGAGTGTTATGGGCTTGCACACAGACAGTATTGGAGAAAACCTTTAATGTTACAATGAAGGTATAACTGAAAGGTTTCCTAAAAACCTAAGGATTTATGAAGGAAGCGTAAAGGTGCAAAGGAGTGAAGTAACAAAGTTGAAGATCAGGATCAGAACAATTGAAGACCGTAAGGTGAGAATAAATACACAGACAGAGAAACGACAATATTATTACATGGTGAGATGAAGAAGAATATAGTAGTGAAGTACAGTCGTTGGATCAATCAAATCAACAAATGAGAGTGAGTTTTATAGATGGCTAGGATTAAGTCGCACAAAATGAAGTCAATAGTGAGTGGATCAGATTAAAACCACATGTTAGCAGAAGGATGGAGCGGTCTTCGTAAGGGGTAAGCGGTATCTCGCGTGCCCTAAAAGGTTTAAATGGTATTCCATGATTTCATGTGATTAACCTGAGGGGTTGACACGTAGCATGGGAAAACCAATTTTCTTGCATGCTCTCAACCTGATATCAGTCGTGCAAGATTTCATGCAAGATCATGCGATCACCATTGGATTGCGATATGAGAAATAAACAATGGAGATCGGCCAGGCTAGTTGGTGTGAGTTATTGCATGATAGCTGTTGAACCTTAGAATTACCCTCTCGTTGACATTTTTTTCTCACCTTTTTCCCTCACTCTCTCATAATATTATAGACCCAATCAATGATAAATGCTAGGTTTTGTCTTAAGGAAAGCATTAAAATGATCGCAATATTATATTTTCTTGTTCTTGCTATGTGAATGGATTTTAGCAAATTAGCTACAGAACACAGCCCATTCTACAACTAACTATGAATTACGTAGCTACTCTCATGGTTTGGTAGGTTCCATGTGTCAAATGAAGAATTGGGCCACATGGGCATTTCTAGAATCATCTCCACATGGATTCTATCCTATTCAGTCGGTTCATATGGACGGAAAAGCAAGCCTAAGGTCATGGTGAAAGATGGAGTCAAAGTATGTTATCCAAAATCAGTAGGACTCTTGATTTGCTCTTTCGTAGCTAATCAAGAGTCTAACAATTATGTTGCAAATCTAATTCAAATTAGCCACCTGTAGCTAATAAAAAGTTTAAACAGTCCTATTGCAATTCGAATTAGCCACCTATAACAAGTTTATCTCATAAACAATTATGTTCTTTTCCTTTAAATATTGGTTGCATGGAACCGAGAGGAGAAGTTAGAAGTTAGAAGGAATTACGTGCTAAGTTCAGGGTTGTTGTTGATACTCTATATTCAGACTTCATTTTTTTCATAATACAAATTTCGTGTTGCCAATGATCGTTTAAAGTGCATCCTTAACTAGCTAGCATTCCAGCCACGTCACTTGCATAGGGCCCCTACACTGAAGGAGGTTTTTCATTTGTTGTTTTAGTTCAATTTCCATTACTCTGTTTTTAGCAAATATGTTTTCTAAATTAGGATGATATTTCATTTCAGTTTTTAATCAATAGCATAATGATAAATCACAACTGTGCAACCTTGTTCTTCTAAGATATCTCGTGGAGAAAAACTAGTCTGTTTCCAATTTGAATTAAGATTGAAGAAATAAGAATACACAGTTGCTTAGTTTTCTTATTGTTTTGTCATTCATTTTCTTAGAACATAATTATCAATTCACTGTGTTAATGGATGTTTTCAAAAGCCATTTCAAGATGATGATGATCATAAACTAAATGGTTAAATGTCTAATTCATACAGTGATTGAATTTATTCAGTACATTGTTATTTTCCTAGGAACTTAGGAACTAAGGTATAATTGATTTCTTGCACAACACTTCAAGAGGGTAATGCTTCACATTTGAATGTCGGAGAAATTCAAAAATATATTAGTTGTTTACAGTTATTTTTACATGCTTTTACCTTTTTGCTTTTAGATCCTCACTTAGTTGCATCACTGATATTCCCAATAATCATTTCAAGGATATTGATTTAATCATATTCCAAAATTGAATGGTTGAATGTTTAATGAGTGCAATCACTGAGTTACCTTCTGCATAAATTTCATTCTTGGTTTTAAGAATTAGATCCATGGATTAGGACTAATGATAAGATAAGATAGATGCTCTGTTTTTTTATTAGGTTCTAACTAGCCAACAGTTCTTGGTCCATTTTTAGGAAATTAGATTAATTTATGAACATTTCCTTTCCTTTAAAATTCATTAGATTCACTTAAATTTTCTCATAGTTTTAGGTTGTACATTCTTAGACATCAAAGAACAGAAACCCCCCAAAAACAACATAAAATACAAAACAACGAAGTAAGGAAAAGTTTAACTAAGCACATATAGTGCACCACACTTCATAAGCTTACAAACCTCGGTTGATAATTTATGCAAGCAATTTAGGACATTAAATTGACGAAACAATAGCCATTGGATCGGACAATACAAATCGATGGTGGAGATTTGGGTGCACAAAAGTCCAATGTTGAAATAAATACGTCAGCTATGTGACACACGGTTGACGGTGATTGGTCAGGTTTGTTGTGAATCAGACGGTAAGAAAAATCTGAAGGTATAATCTGATTAAGATGTGATTTATTAGATTCTGCTTAAGCATTTAATTAAAGAGAGTTAAACCTTGGGTTATGGAAGGTTTTATAAAACAAGAATATTAAAATTCCTGGGACATGTATATGACATGCATTTTATATGCATACTGTGGGTATTTGCGGCTTAGGCTACATCAAGGTACTTGAGAGCAGAGTGATCTATGTACATTTTGAAATGCACACCTAATAGGTAATGTCGGAATTTTTGCATCTCGTATACCATCGCCAATCCTTCACACTTTGTAGTTGAATAGTTCTTCTCGGATTTTGACAATTTCCTTCTTCTAAAGACTATAGGATGGTCAATTTCGCCTTCTCCTGGGTGGGTCAATACCACACCCAATGCAATACAGGAGGCATCTACATGTACATGAAACTCTTTCTTCCTGTATGGAAACACCAAAATAGGTGCATTCACCATATTTTCCTTTAACATATTTAGACTACCCTGACACTCCTCATCCTAGCAGAAAGTCACGTCCTTATTAAGTATTTTTTCCATCAACACAGTTATCTATGCATAAGCTTTGATAAACTTCCTATAGTAGTCCGTGTGCCCCAACGTTGTGCGTACCTACTTTACATTCTTCAGAGATTCTAAATTGACAATTACAACTATCTTGGCAGGGTCTACCATTAATCCTTACTTGCAGACTACATGGCCTAGAAATATCCCATAAGGCACACAAAAGATACATTTCTTCATATTTAGGGAAATCTGGTATCTACGACAAGTATCCAATGTAAGGTGCAGACTTGCAACGTGGCGCTTGACCAATCCAAACACAGTCCAATCATCATAATACACTTCTAAGAACTTACGGATGAATTCTTTAAACGGTGCAATTACAACCCTTGAGAAGATCACAGGCACATTCTTTAGCCTGAATGGCATCACTGTGTACTGAAAGCATCCCCACTCTATTGCGAAGGTGGTCTTGCTGCGATCCTCTGACGTAATCTTAATTTGATGGTACTCTAAGAACCCATCAGTGAATGAATAAGTTTCCTTCCCTCCAATATTCTCCAAAACTTCATCCATAAATGGGGTTGGAAATGGGCCACAAACACATGCATCGTTAAGCTTTCTCAGATCTATGCATATCTTGATTTCACCTTACTGCTTCTTTTCCTGGACAACAATAGGGCTTACCCAATCAGAATCTTATATTAGCTCAATGATTCCATCTTCCAGCATTTTGTCTAGCTCTTTGTGCACCTTCTCCTTATACTTAGGATTTAGACGGTAGGGTCTCCATTTCACGGTCTTTGCATCAGGCTTTAAGGTGATCTTCATCACTCCCAGATCCCCTACTATTCCTTTTAAGTCTGGGAACTTGGTGGGAAACAAGTCCTAGTATTCACGCAACAGTTCTGCCACTTTATCGACTATATCTTCATCCCAATAATCACCTATCTTTGCAAACTTAGGTTGCGTGTCGAACCCAATGTTTACTTTCCTAGTCTTTAGGGGTTCTGTATATCAGGGTTCACTACTTTAGGTCCTTCAACCTCGCACTGCCCCTTAGTCTCTGGAATGTTGATCTTCTGTAGATCCTCTTCTTCTTCTTTTGCAGTCACATTGTAGCATTCCAGCACATGGCACAACTATGTGTTCCAGTCTGGTTGAACCCATTCTACTAGCTCCTCAAGCATCCTTAAGATTGCAACCTTGATTTCCTGGAGCACTTCATCAATACACTCAAACCTATCCTCAAAGCTGAAATTTAAAAAGAAACTTCCCCTTAGGATATCCCAGTCGATCGTCCCATGGTGTAGCTCTCTTTCCAAGTACCAGTCCATCGGAATAGTATCTAGGGTGTGACAAAAGATATGTACCCATTCGAGTTGAGGTTCCTTCCCCCCAATATTTTGTCCATCGTGCCAAATGCTTGCATGGAACATCCCTGCATAAATATATCTCTGTTAGGCAGCTATTCAAGTACCTGAACCTTAGCTTCATCATTCACTTGTACAATTTCTAGTCAGCGAAGCTATCCTTGTGTGTACCCCAACAACGGGCAGACATAACGCGCAGTGCCAGATCAAGTGCTTGGAATTGATGTTCTTCGAGCACCTCCCTTTCAAACTTGTCCAAAAATAAAATAACATCATTTAAACCATCATAATGCGGGAGATTTATTACCTCCATGGATACACACCATAATGATTTTTTCATCATATTGCAAAATAGCATAGAAACTTCATGTAACCTATTCTTCCAGTGCTTGAGTTCTTCATCTAAACCTGAGGTACATGAGATATCTCTATCCCACTTGATTCACCCATGGGATTGATCCAATCTTCATTGCGTGCAGTTATCTTGTATATCTGATCTAGATCATCATCCTCCTCATAGTCGCGGATTGGTTCAGTGTAGCATGCTCCTTCAGTGGGGTCCAGTGGCATGGTAACCCTAAACACCTTCTTCTCAAATGTCATCCTTCCTTCTTTAGATTAATTAAAACATCCATGTTGAAGGCCCAATCAATTCCTAGTAGTGCAAGGTAAGGATTGTTGTCATCTAATGTTTCAATTATTTTAAAATCGACCATAGTGCTCGCTCCCTCAATATCGACTGTATCCCATACAGGTGCCCCATTGGAATGATTTTATGCTGGTAAGCCATGTGCAGCTATATATGAGACCATTGTATCGCAGGTATCCCCATTCTCTCCCACCTCTTCTTAGTCAGAACATTTGCATCAGATCCTAGATGTAAGATGACTTGATCCATTTCATATTCTCCAATCTATGTAGCCAACCTCATTTCACATCCTTTCTGCTTCTTATGTTTACCTAGTTTCCTTACAACACGTTGTTATGAAGGAGTCTTACTTTTTCTATTACAATTATCAATTATCTCTTGGAAGCCTTCTACCACCTTCTTATCCCACAACAACTTCTTACAAGTTTTCAGAAAAGTAGCCAATAGCGAGGGTTCCATGTCCTGTACTTCATTGTTTTCAGTTGATTTATCTTGACTCCCTGACGTAGAAGTTGTAGAAAAATTATTCTTGGCCTCCATAAAAGTTTCTCTAGCCCTACTGAGATCAAAGACGACCTCCTTATCAACATCTGAAGGACTTCATACAAGTTTTTAGAAAGGTAGCCAATAGCGAGGGTTCCACGTCCTGTACTTCACTATTTTCATTCGATTTCTCTTGACTCCCTGATGTAGAAGTTTCAGCAAAATTATTCTTGGCCTTAATGAAAGTTTCTCTAGCCCTATTGAGATCAAAGTCAACCTCATTCTCAACATCCTTGTGCAACCATCCTTCGGTATCTGTCTTCTTTCCTTTATATTCTTCTGCCATACCACTTCGTGTTCTGATATTGATGCTATGGCTCTCTTCGCGAGGCTCCGATCTCATCATCTGTATGTTTTGTGTAGGTTGTTGCGTCTTTTTCTCCTACATTTTGGCTATCAGCACTGGGTAATCCTCTATCACATGATCAAATTGTCTGCAATAGTGAAAAAATGGATGTGTTGGGTTCTGATAGTCCCATGAAAAATGTCCTGCTTCACCAAAATTATAACAAATTATTTATCCACGACCTCTTCCAGCCCCTCCTCCTCTTCCTCTTCCATGACCCTGGAATCCTCTACACGTCGCACTTGCGCCTTGATCCTGAGGACTATTTTTTGTTTGCATTTGATATTTAGGGGTCCACTCCATCATCAATTCATAGCTTTGGAAGTTTCACTCTTCATGCCCAACCAATTTACATAAATTACACAAAATCTGTTGTGGAGTCTATATACACTTTTGAAAGAGGTGAAAATTGTCAGTTGCATGCTTCCCAACTATTTGGAAGATAACGCACCATAATGGTACTCCCGCTCTTGGTCCGACAATGTTTTCAATCTTCAAAGGCATAGGACCTCCTCCGATTAAATAATTCTAATAAACAGGGAAATTATCCTTATCATGTCCCTTATCCATACATTTTATGCACCACACTTCAGTGTGCACCTTGGTTTGAGCATCATTTCATATCTTAAAACTCTGCAACTCCATGTGCAGACATACCAAATGTGATGAATTTGTTGCACTCCAACATTCGTATCTTGTACTGGTGAGGCTTACAACCTCATCACAATATTCACAGCTTCTGCTTGTGTTCCTATCTTCTAGTGTGGTAATGGTAATCTCAGATGAGGTAACAATGAAGCAATGTACTAGTCTCTGTGTTGATCATTTGTGATCTTCATATTAGCTTACCAGATCAAGAATTTTAGCCTTTAATCGAAATTCCATGAGGACTCATTTACCCTCTGTCATATTTCGTTAAACTCATTGCTCAACATCTGTTGAGTCTCTGCCATCGTCACGCTAGGTCTATCTTGATAGAACTTGATATACCAAGTTAACGCCCTATCCTATAGCGTAGTGACCAGATGCACTTTATTTATATTATCATCGGTAATCTGTTGCACTATTCGCACAACATCTGCAACGAACCAGAATTGTTTGGGGTCTTCACTCCCTACCCCTTTAAATATTGACATGTTCTTTGTGCTCGCCATGTTGAATGGTTGATGCAAAGGTGGATGTGGAGGTGGAGGTGAAGGTGTAGGTGTATGTGGCGGAGGTGGAGGTGAAGGTGGAGTGGACGGGTGAGGTATCCTCACAATACCTTGACTTACTATTTGCAGCGCACTTCGCGATGTACTTAGAATAATTCCTTTGTCGTCACTAGAAGAGGGTCCTAATAACAGACTATATTCAGAGCCTAATTCTCCATTCCTTTTGAAGGGTTTTTTTGCTTCACATAGTCCTAAACATCAAGGTAATTGCATAACCATTTTTTCACAAAACAACATCTTAATCCAATTTTTTAGGGATTTTAAATACTTACATCGTGGTCCATTGAAGAAGTTGCCCACTGCTTCTTATAACTAATGGTCGTGTCAACCATGAGCTTAGTGACGAATCCTCCTAAGATAAGATACCATTTGTTGGCTTGATAGGGCCTAACCTAGGTTCAACATTATCTGCACCAACCAACAAAACCATAACTGTTGGCCCTTTTGAAAACAATGTGCGTAACACAGGCTGCAGTCTCACCTGAAGCAGTATTAGGGGATGATAGAACTAGGTTTCTGAATCCAGAGGCTTGTGTGATGTGTTCTTTTGGTCCTTATGGCTTAGGTCTACCTTCTCACACCTTTAACCTTTCTGAATAGATAATTATTGCAAATCTATCTAAACAGCTCACAGATCTTCGTGAAGGTTCCTAATTATACTTATCATGCATAAAGATTACAGATCTACTAATTTCACGCAGTAAACAAGCATTAATTCATGTAAATCATAACACAAAGTGAAGATACATAAACTTTTCAGAAGTAAATAACAAGACAAAAATGCACCAGATTCAGCTCAAAACAACCTTTCTTAAGTATAACCGTTCAATTATATACTTCTTTTCCCTGCGTACTCAGCTTCAAGGGCCTGCGCACTCAACTTGCAAACTTACCAAGGTCTTTGTGCACTCAGCAACAAGAGCCTTCCCCTTTTGCCTAAGTACATGAAACAAACCTTTCCTGCTTTAGCACCTTGTTCTTATAGTGATTCTTCACTATTAGATACCTTTTTAAGACTTGCTATGACTCATCTATATATAAAATTTTCTTTACAATACCATGGTCTGCGGACCATGGGTGGGTCTCAAAACTACTTTATCACCTACCTACCTAAGGGACTAAAGCCCCTTTGACTTCTACTAGCTTTGCAGTCCGCTTCCAGATTTCACAAAGACTTTACAATCATTACAAAAAAGATACTACAAAATTGACCCAAAACTTGACCAAAATGACCCGAGGGACCCCTTCCCGACATTAAGTGCATGCACATGGAACACTAAAAATAGTGTTAGTTAACTAGGCATAAATAGAGTTAGTTATCCATAAATGGTGCTAGCCATCATATGTGAATACTCATGCAAGCAAAGTTAGAGTTCCAAACAACTAATGCATGTATAACTAGACTCCATTACTGAAGTGACTAAAAATTGATCTCCTCTAAATATACCACATACTAAAAATAAGACTACTATAAACAGAACACTTGCAAAAAATACACTAGTTATAAAAAGACAACCTCCTAAAAATAGACCTACTATAAATAGACCAATTACTAAAAATAGACATGCTATAAATAGTAGTCCTTCAAAACTGTAGAAAAATGTGCATGTACACCAATACTCCCCCATTTTAGGTAGAAGTGATACAAAACAATTATGAAAAACAAGCTATGACAAAATATGAGGTAAAGAGGGAAAGCTTAGTGGAAAGAATAGCCCCACTCAAAAGAAAATGCATACCATGTCAATTGTTATGCAATTGTGTCCTTCACCCCAAGAGATCTCGCACAATTGCAAACTTCAAATTGATGGAGGTCTTTGTGATCTGATACATCAAGATTAGGTTGATGGATAGATTTGGAACATTGAAAAGATACATCCATTATCTAGATCCACTTTTCCTTGTTCACATATTGGCACATGAGTGTAATATCCAGGGACAATAGGAGGTATAGTGAAATATTCCAAAGAGGAAAAGTATCATGTGAAGTAGTTGTATGATCTGAGGCTCTAGAATCTAAAATCCATGTATTAGGTGAGCAAGAAACATAAATCAAAATATGGCCCTTAAAACAATATTCCAATGGCTTATCTTTAGGCTTCTTTTTGGCATTATTTGGTATGTAATCTTCAAGATTATATTGCTAAATAAATTGTAACATTGGATTAAAAAACTTCTTTATACATGAACTCTTTATATGAAAACCATTATTACAATAGTTTCACTCTTCTTTCTCCTTCTTCGACTTTCATACTTTGGAGTTAGAAGACTTCTCACTAGGTTTGTTTCTTGCTCCCTTTTTGCGATAATGATCCTTATTTCCTTTTGATTTTTCCTTGATCTTATTATTTGTCTTGATGCTTTTATATATTTTAAGTGCATGGGATTTGGAATTATTGAGAGCACCCATCTTTATGAACTTATCTTTCTCTAGTATGACTGTTTCAATGAGGTGTTTCAAAGAAGGGATTTTCTAATCTTTTCTAATTGATAACTTAGTAATATGAAAGTAAGAAATGAATATTGTGTTAAAATATGTAACTAAGGTAAAATTACACTTTGGAAATATAACATGATGGAGATAATGATTTCATTTAATTCATCTTTTCGATAGGATCAAATTTGACCTAAAAATCACTCAAAGCAGATAAGGGAAAGTGTACTTATGAATAAAATCCCACATGTGCATATTTGATAAGGGTGGCCCTAAAGAAAAGTGGAAACCCCTTGGAAGGCTATAAATACAAGTGATCTCTACCTAATTTGGACACCAATCATGAGACACTCTTCTATCTTGGCTTTTGGGTTGCATAGGTTTGAGGCTCATATGCAGAGGAACAAGTTTGCTCTGAGGTGAAATTGTAGGGTCCGAAACTCACATCTTAGTTTTAGGGTTTTGGGCCATAGTTACAGGCACAACAAAAGACGAAGTCGACCATAGTCACTTGTACAAAAGTTCATCCATGTGATTGGAGCCTTCCATATGCACGGATAACTCTCCATCCATGTGACTAGGAGTTAGGGTTCTAGAATCGCAGTTGCTCACTTCCCTCAAACCAGATCTGACCCCAGTCGCTCACATGCTATGCTTAAGGGTGCGACTGGGCTGCTATAATCACTTGCATGACTCCTCCTATGTCTGGCCGAGACTTAAATTATGGAATCTCAATTGTCTGAATATTATGCTCAGTGACCACAAGGTTCGACAATTGACTGCAGATAGTGACAGTTCATTACAAACTTCAGAATAAGGTTTTTTAGTATAATATTTGTTGGGTTCATTTATGGATGTTGTAGTTTTTTTTGCTGGTTAGTTGCATAGATAAAGATATAATAATTGTACTCTCTTTTTCTAAATCATTTGATGACAATGTAAGAAGAAGAATAATTTGAAAGGGTTTTCCCCATAATGGGTTTTTCCCTGGTCTCTGACCAATCCTAGTCTCTCTATGTGTGAATGATTTTCTTTTATTGTTCCTTTATGTTTGATGCATTGATGATGCTAATATTTTTATTTCTATATAGTTTCATATGCTTCTGAATAATGATGTAAATATGAATAATGTTATGATGTTATGGGGTGAACTTAATGTGTTAATGATGAAATGTAATTATCAAAGAAAAGAACAATATAGCCCTATGAAAAATTAACATGGTATCAGAGATGGGAAAAAGAAAAGTTATGGAGATCACTCCTATGATGACACCATTGATGGAAGCAAGAAGAGGATGCTGGAGACGTAAAATAATTCTAGGGCTTGAAGAAAACCTTAAGCAATTTGTAATAGGGTTTGATGGATATTTTGAGGTTAGGGTTTGAGAGAATCCATGGTTTATGGAAAATATATGAGATAGGAAGCCTAGCATGGTCAATGTGGAGATGCTCAAGCACTTGTGACAGATATGATGAAGCCTTAGATGGGATAGTCTCCAGTAGGCCTGGTTGTTGATAAAGTTGAATGAAATAGTGAAGGTAACATTGTCATATGGACAATAGAAAGTGACGGCTCCTGAAGGCTGGATCAAGAGAGAGATGATCACCTCTCATTGAAGATAAGTATTTTTCGTACTCCTTTATGTCCTTACTTTTTTTCAGACTTATAGATAAAATTATTGTTTTGATCACTACTTCTTGCATGTATATTTCATGCCTATAATTTCTTGAATGGATACGATAAGTAGATCCTTCTTGAGGATCATGGATAGTGTAGGAAAAGGGATCTTATGAAATGGTGACAAAGTGTTACAATATGCCTATGTAAAATAAGAAGGTGCGTAGGTATTTGAATACTACAAGGTATGCATGGTATATTGTTTCAATGGTATGTTTCAACTGAAATATTGATGACAAGGTAAACCCTAAGGTATGATGAAAGTGTCTCCTTCACAAATGGCCTATGCATATGAAAATGATTTGGATTCATGGTTCTTATGATGAAATGGTGCACTTGATATTGAACAAGTATGTTACCTTCTAGACATAATGAATTTCTTGATACTATGAAGCTACTTGGAAATATTGATTTATGATATATTGGTATATTTTATGTTTGGCTAACATCTATCATTTTTTTGATATCTTGATCCCATGAAGAAGGCTAGCACCTTGATTCTAAGATATGGTAACTTGATGCTACTGATATTGTTTGTCAAAAGAATGATAACCATGATGATAGAAGTGTAACAATGAGATTGGTATTCATGATATTTTGTTAACCATGGTTATGCTTTGATGTGCTTAGTAATTATGGAATATGATAAATATCGAATGCCCTGACTTGATCGAGTTATGTGACAAAGAAGTAATGTTGTGATCAGGACTCTTAAAGTATAGCTATTTGAATCTAACCCTTGATGAAATATTGATGTCATGATGATGCTAACATATATGACCTAGTCTAAATTTATGATATAACAGATCTGCTAATGCATGACAATATTATAGATAGGTTTATGACTTGAATAAATATCGTGGAAGTGTATTCCCATTCAGAGGGAGAATCTCTCCATAATATCCCTAATGTTATCATTTGCATTATATGTATATTATTTATTGTTAAAGTATGATTTATGGGGATGAATAAACAAATACTTAACATTGTTGATCTGTAACAAAGATCTGATTTGAGAAGAGAGGGTTTTCCCTTACTTTAAGCCTCATTCACATGGAAGCAAGCTTATAGGTGTGACTATGCCTCTCATCCGCACGGAAGTAAGGTCAAGGGTGTGACTATAGTCTCCCAACTTCTTGAAAGGAAGGCCTATGGGTACGACTATACTTGCAAGTCATAACAATGAATTTCTATTTTTAAAATTAGAAGTACACCTATAAGATGTCAGTCCTACAGATGTAGAGCAGAAAACATAAAGAGCTATGAGCAGGAAATTCTGAATGTTTATTATAATATGAATATATATATTGAACTTGTGTTTGTAGATGACCAGGACATGCATATAGATATGTAATTATGTTTTAAGTTTGTGCTACAAGAGTTTGACATGATTTGGTTGATTGATATAGATGAGAAATGTTTGAATCTTTGACATGATGCCTCATAATAATGTATAACTTTGACTTGATGTTGAGATATGTTATAGACTATAGATCTCTCTATGATGGAAAATTTGGATTTGACCTGATGACTAATGATTTGATTTGATGACTGATGATTTGCCTTGATGACAATGCTATGTGGGCAAAATGAATTTCAGTGACTAATATGGCTATCTGATAATGGTTTTGTATTGGCCTCCTTGATTGAATTATTGACAATTGTGATTTAGCATGAAGATGGAACCTGCATGACTTATTCTTAGTATATGCATTTGCATCTAGTGACTTATATTATGACCATGAGGATGACTTGATGACAGTTGGTTTGATATTGCTTATGACAACTTGTTGGCATGATAATAGATAAAGTCATGACTTGATGAAATATATACTTATCAACTGGTCTAAAGAACTTGATACAAATGATATTGATGAGTTTTGATATTAGTTTTGATCTACATTGATTCGTGTAAAGCTAAGCATATTTCTTTGGTAAAGTGTTATGTTTGCATAAAGATTTGTATGAAGAAAGATCCCCAATCTAGATATGTCCACATTGGTAGTTATCTAGTGAACCCAAGAAGGTGTGTCGATCCAAACCTCTACTTCAAAAGTGTACCAAGGTATGACTTTGATTTTGAATTTGGTTTTATATAATTATGGTCTATTCTTGACAGGAAATGAGCCACTGGTGATCAAAGTAAGAGGGAGATGGCTTCTGACGCTAAAAATAATGAATCATGGCATGATGAATCAATTTGTGAAGTTGAGAAAATAAAATCTATATTGTGAAGCTATTGAATAAGGGTTGATGCAAATCCTTGGACAATCCAATTGAATTTCAAGAATTTGTGAAGATATATTTTTGAACTTGACTTGGAAACTGATAATTGACTGAAGCATTGATGTTCCATTTTAAACACCCGTTCGTATATATATGATGTGCATAGAACCTAAATGCATTCATGATTGAGCCTCTCCATACATATTGAGTTTCCACCAAACACCTTTCGAGATACTTGCATGGGACTATATATCTTTGATCTAACTATGTGGATGTACTGATGATGTTTGGGATTATTGTTGATGAGCACATCTAGGTGTTGCCTTAGTACAGATATGCCATTATGTTCTGGATGAGAGGTCCTTATATTTAATCATGACCAAGGTTGAGTATGATAGTTTCTAGCATGACTGCCGATGAGGCAGGATGAATAAGCTCCTTGAAGAGTCATTTGAGCAAGTTATGGATATGACATGAATGCATGATGATTACAAAGAGTGGTAACTGATTGGTATAGAATCTTGCATATAGCTGGGACTGAGTTACCTTTATATATTGAGACAATGTTTCTATCCAAGACAAGCTCAGGCTTTTGGTTGACACCTCCTTGAGAGGGAGGATGACTATGATATCCTT